>APFE030956247.1:26540-122237 GCA_000404065.3 Pinus taeda | reverse complement strand
AAAAATCAAGAAATTGAACAAGTGTTTTTCCCTCATTGCCAAAAGGATCATCCCATAGATAGTTGCTCTTCCTTGTCTAGGATGGAAGTAGCATATCAAATAGATGGAGAATCTACTACAATTTCACAACCATGGAAACCATTGCCTACATGTATGGTTCAAAACACTTCCTCTCCATTTTCTTACTTGCATAATCCATTATGGAATACTCATTTGTTAGGGAAACTTGCCACGTGAATTTTAGAAGAATTTTTTTTGAAGAATTTACTGACAATGTTGATGGAGCAGTATATTTTGCAGACAAGCCAAAACTCAATCCATCATGGCTTGGCACCATCAGACTCAAACTTCCTGGTCTTCTAGTCTTTCTTCTACATGATGTTCTATATCTCCCGGAGCTAAGGAGAAACTTGTTTTCTTTGGTAAAGGTTCTCCATTCATATGTTTTATGGCAAGGGTGAGGCCAGAAAAGCATCAAATCACTCACTTGTCATGATAGGGATAGAAGAAGAAAGACTTCTGAAGTTGAAAGATAATTCTACTCGTGCACAAAACTTCTCACACAATTATCATCATGATGAGGGTACATTTCCATCAAGTCTTTTATGGCATGCTCAATTTGGACACATGAATTTTGTTAGCCTTCATATGTTGAACAAAAAGTGGTGTTAACAGTTTGCCTACAATTCCTATGAAACTTAAGCAATGTGATTCTTGTATTCTAGGAAAGCATAACAAACAATATTTTTATGAGTCTAATCCTAAAGCACATAGAAAACTTGAACTCAATCATTCAAACTTATGTGGCCAAATATTTCTTCCTTCTAAAAATGGTAATAAATATATGATGACATTTATTGATGACTACAGTAGAATGTGTTGGGTTTATTTATAGAAGAAAAAATTTGATGCTTTTCAAACATTGATGAACTTTCATGCATGGATTGAAAATGATGCACAATATCATATTAGCTCTATTCACACTAATAATGGAAAATAATACACTTTAAATGAATTCGAAAACTATCTTCACTAGCATGGGATCAAACATCAAACAATTGTGCCTTATAATTCCCAACATAATGGAGTAGCTAAAATAATGAACAAGACAATCTTAAATATCGTACTTTTCATGATGTTTTTCAAGAATGTAAAATTTATGTTTTGGGCTGATGCAATTCTATGTGTTGTGTTTATAATGAATAGGTGTCCATTTAATGCTATTAGAAACAAGGCTCCTTACGAAATGTGGTATGTCCACACTCCTTCGATAAATCATGTGAAGGTATTCAGTTCAACCTATTACGCCTTGATACCTAAGGAACAAAGAAACAAGCTTGGTGCAAGGATTCCTAAGTGTATCTTCCAAGGGTATTCAAATACCTCCAAAGAATACCATCTTTATGATTAAGTTAATAAGAAGTTTGTAGTATATGGAGATGTGATATTTCTTGAATATTCCAAGGCTGACATTCTTGTTGAGCGACAACTTGATCACTTGGATAGATTTAGACATGCAAAATATTATCAAGCATTTGATAATGAGATTCCACATCTTGAAGGGGTTATTCCTATACTGGATCAATCAGTGGAATATACTTCTGATGCACTTTCTCCCCCGCATGAAGCTCCATCTTGTGATCCAAATGATAATTTGAGTGATGTGATTGACATAATTGGGAGACTAAATCTTGATTCAGCCCCATCTCAGTCAATTGAGCAGCTTGGGCCATCTCAAAAAGGTCCTCCAAAATGGATGACAAAGACACTTGAATGTGTTCATCGTGATGAGGTTGGAAAGATAGGAACAAGAAGTACAAGTAGGGAAAATGGAGGTAATGTATACAATTTTGATTCACCTATTGATATGGACATTTCTTATGATTGTGAACTTAATTTTTCTATATATTTTGAACTAACTTCCTTCCAAGAATCCTCTTCTGATGATGAATGGAAATAAGCAATGTAGAAAGAATATGATGCCTTGATGCAAGTGGGTCTACAAGAATAAGTATAAATATGATGGCTCACTTGACAATCACAAATCCAGGTTTGTGGAAAACGTTTTGCACATAAGGAAAGGATCAACTATGAGGAGAATTCCCCTCCCACAAAAGGATGGGCTACCATATAAACACTCATTGCCTTGGTAGCTCAAAACGGTTGGAAAGTTTTTCAAATGGATGTAAAAACTGCTTTCTTGAATGGATATCTAAAAGAGAATGCATTTATGTCCTAGCTAGAAGGATTTTTGTATGAAGGGTCAAGAACACAGAGTATGAAAGATTGTAAAGTCCTTGTATGTCCTCAAGAAAGCACCACAAGCTTGTTATGGGAAGTTAACTGAGCAACTTATGAAACTATTCTTCAAACATTATGATCTTAATGATGCAAATTTGTTTTTCAAGAAAGTTGGAAAAACAATTGTATATGTTGTGGTGTGTGTAGATGATATTTTGATGGTAGGGAACAATGAGATCTACATTGCATCCATAAAGAAGTAACTGAGGAAAGGTTTTGAAATGACTGACATGGGCTATGTTCACTACTATATTGGTATTGAAGTAACTCAACATCTGGAGTTTATATTCCTCTCCTAGAAGTAGTACATTGGAGATCTGTTGAATGGGTTTGGCATGGCTAAGTACAATCCTTTGACTACTCCAATGGAACAAAACTTAAGGTGCACATCCATTGATGCAAAACAATTTGAGGATGTAACAAAGTATAGACAACTTGTAGGAAGTCTCAACTACCTCACTACTACCAGACCAGACATTTCATTTGTTGTTGGAATCCTCTCCAGATTTATTCAAAATCCTTGTGAGGGACATTGGTCTTCTGCAAAAACATTTCTAAAGTACTTGAAGGGAACTCAAGACTTTGGACTTAAGTATACATAGGTGGGCGACTTCAACTTGATTGGGTACTTTGATTCAGACTTTGATGGAGACAAATAAACTTGGGTATCTACTTCAGGTTATGCTATGAGTCTTGGATCAGGAGCTATCTCCTAGAGGTCACACAAATAATCAATTCCAACAGATTCTACAAATGATGTAGAATATGTGGCAGGAACTCAAGAAACAAAAGAAATTGTGTGGCTCGGGAAAATTCTAGAAATCTTACAGGAGAAACAAGTGCATTCAACTCCTCTCATGATTGACAACACTTCTGAAATAAAATTGGCTAAGAACCCAAAGTTCCATGATTGAACAAATCATATCGATACAAAATACCATATGATTCTACATCATGCTGAAGCTAAGAGAAATCGCCTATGCCATTGTTCCACAAATGAGAATATTGAATACATCTTGACCAAAGTGCTTGGAAGAGAAAAGTTGAAAAGATTCAAAATGATGCTTGGATTCACCAACATCCCTTTAGATTAAAAGCGGGAATGTTGACACCTATCATTGAGATTATGTAATCCATGTAAAATAGTGTAAATATAAAATAAAGAGAATTAGAATATAGAGAGGAACTGGGAGATGAAGCCCAAGATTCTCTCCATCCATGTATATATCTATGATCAACCTTAATTAAAAAACATAATTCATTTTGAGGAGTTACCTCCTAGATTGACATCCTTAACAGAATGATAATAAGTCTCAATATGTTTTGATCTTGCATGGAACACAAGATTGTTCACTAGTTTGATGGTGCTTTGATTGTCCCACTTGATAATAATTGTCATTTTCTATACTTCTCCCACATCTTCAAGAATTAACCTTAACCAAAATGATTCACAAGTAGCACTACATAAAGTTTTGTACTCACCTTCAATTGATGACAAAGAAACATTTGGTTGTTTCTTACTACTTCGTGCGACAATCCCATAACCAACATTGAATGCATAATCTGAAGTGGATTTTTGGTCATCAAGATTTCTGAGCCAACCTGAATCATAATAACTTACCATCTCAACATTAAAATCATCAATATATATACTAACAAATTTAATAATTCCTTTGAGATACCGAAGAACTCACTTTCCTTCTTTCTAATGGCTTGTAAGAGGTTTGGCCATAAATTGACTTCAAACGCTAACTAAATATGCTATATCTAGCCTATCTATAGTGAGATAGATTAAACTTCCCACTAGATGATGATATAGTGTATCATTCACATCTCTTGTCCCATCATTACTACAAATTGTGGCATTATGATCTAATCTTATTGATACCACCATACATTAGTCCATTTTTGAATCTTTTAGTAATTCCTTGGTATTCTTACTTTGTGAAAACAATGTTTTTCCACCTTCTTTCCATATCTCAAGCCTTAAGAAATAGTGAAATTCACCAAGATATTTCATTTCAAGCTCCTGTGGTAGTTGTCCTTTAACTTCTTCATTAACTTAGAAGTATTTAATGTTATAATAATATCATCAACATAAAGGGAAATCATAATAACATGCACCTTTTCATATGACTTGATATACATATTATTCACTTTTGTTTTTCATAAAACCTTTCAGAAGAAAGAACGAATCAATATTCACATAGCATGATCTTGGTACCTATTTTAGTTTATATAATGATTTTTTTTAACTTGCAAACAAGGTGTTATTGACCCTTCTCACAAGAGCCTGCTCGCTGAAAAAATATACTTCTTTTAGTTCCCCATTCAAGAAGGAAAACATAACATCTAGCTAATGTAATTTCACTTTATGTTTTGTAGCTAAGGCAATCATCAATCTATACTTCTGTGTGATTTAAATTTAGGTTTGAACAACCATTTGGATCCGATGAGTACTTTAGTTTCAAGCAATATATTAATTCCCAAGTATTATTTTTCATTATAGACTTATATCATTCCTTCATTGCATCTCTCCACTCTTTATGTGCACTATGTTCTTTGAAATTCAAATGTTCTATGAAATTCATAGCTTTAGTCATTAAGGAATAGTCTTTGAATCTTACAAGTGGTTGATTTTGACAACACAACCTTCTTGGTACTTCGCTGGTTTCATCTCTTCCCTTACTTCGTGGTGAATCATATCTTCCTCTTGGTGTGTTGTGGCTATTAAAAATGTCCTTGTCACTTGATTCTTCCTCCTCTTCTTATTTCATCTTACAATATACTTCCCTTTTTACATAATCATATTGATAAGGCATATGCCATGCTTCATACTTGTCATTATTATGGACTTCATCTGCAAGCTCATGAAATAATATATCTATGCTTACAAATATTTTATGTGTAGAAGGATCAAACAACCTATAAGCTTAGTTATCAAAACAATAAGCTATACAAATAGGCTTGATGGATTTTGCATAAAGTTTTGTACTATCTTCTTTCAGAAGATGAGAGAATGTTTTTCTATGGAAGATTCTCAGATGGCTTAAAATGCTTCAAAGGGAGTCTTCTGATCTAAAATTTTAGTTGCACTTGTTTTTTTCAAGTAAACAACAATGTTAACAGCTTCGACCCAAAAAGAGTTGGTAAGATATTTACCTTTTATAATGCTCCATGCACATTTGATAAGGGTTATGTTCTTCCCTTTAGTTATTCCATTTTTCTTTGGAGTATATGGTACTGTGTATTGTTCTATAATTCCATGGGATTTGTTGTACTTAATGAATTCATTTGAAATATATTCTCCCCCTTGATGTGATTGTAGGATTTTGGTGTATTTTCATGTTTTCTTTTTAACTACAATTTTTAGCTCCTTAAAATATTCAAATACATCACTCTTCTTTCTCATGAAGTATACCCATGTATATTTCATACAATCGACAATAAAGATCAAGAAGTAATATGTTCCATCTAATGATCTAGTTTGCATAGGATCACATGCTTTTGTATGCACAAGCTCTAGAACATCCTTTTTCCTTTTATATATATGAGTAGGGAGCTATTCCCTAATGCACACCATTGACATGCAAAATATTCATTATTAAGAATTGAAATCCATTATACTATTCCTCATTTTTGAAGCGGTAATACATAATGAAAATTAATGTTTCCATAACTTTGATGCCAAAGATATTCTATTGTCATGATTGTTGGTTCAATTTACTGGGTAAATTAAAACATGCATTTAACTTATCAATCTGTGTTGGTAGACTTAAAAGAAAACCAAAGTTTATGGAAGCTTAGATTAACTAGTGTATGAAGCAGTTGTCCAAATAAAAATAATGGAAATGCATATTACAAATATAAATTAATTGAAAATAAATTATGAAATTTAATCTAGAAGCAAGAGTGAAATGAGTCTTTTGTGGAGCATAGGCAACGAGGAAGAGGGTCTAACTTAGAGGTCTTGTTTTTCCTTCCTCTTCATTCTTATTCCAGCAAGATTAGTTCAACATAAAGCATATCAAAACCAAAGTAGTAAGGATCAAATTCATAAACACAATTTACAATTCAGTTCTGAATCTAAAAGTAATAGGATGCAGCTTAGATGCCTTGGTTGTCCTTCCTTGCTTAAATCAATCACTGAAATGAAATCACTCCAAAAGCATAAATGATAACTAATTCAAGGAAGTAGTAAATATTAAATGCACAATTTCTATTTCAGTTCTTAATATAGAAGGAAGAGGATCTAACTTAGATGCCTTGGTTGTCCTTCCCTTCTTAAATCAATTATTGAAATGAAACCATTGAAAAAAATAAATGAACACAGCATATCACGAATCTATTTAGAAAATATTCACAAGAACTATAAAGAAAACAACTATCTAAAATATTCACAATTATGCGCAAAATTACATTGCAGTGTACTTAGCTCAGAATGGGAGCCCTCCACCCTTGCTTGGTGCACTTGAAACTATCAGCAACTTGTTTAAGGCCCAAAAATCAGGTCAACAACATGGGGGATACCTGCCTGGTCCAGACCTTGGTTGGCAGCTCCTTTTCCATTTGGTATAGCGGGTTCAACTGGGGATAATGGGACCAGTTTCCCAGTTTGTGTGTGTGTGTAAGATTAATTGATGTTCCTGGCTTTAAAAGATTCTAATTGAGGTGATCTAATTCTAATTCTAATCTAATGACATGTAATTATCTTCTAAAAAAGCAACAACATCTAAATCTATACTAACCCGGGGTATGATTCTTCTATTATGGGATTGAAATGATTTCAGATAACAATCGGTAATAAAGATCATTCAATTGTTATAAGAAAAGAATTCAATATATATGAACCACTTCGCATAAAAAGTTAGGCGAAACGGTTGCAAAAAACATATTGCATAATAAGCTGTTCATATATCAAGCATAAATAAATAGCTATCATCGTACAAAAGTGCCAAATGACAACTCAGGCATTCAAGCATTAACATATAAAAAACTAAATTGAAATATCACTTTAACATAGGAAATAGAAACAATTAAGAGATAAAAGTACCATTTATAACTAGTTCTACTCATGAGTTTCAAGTGATAGCGATTTATCTCTTCTCAATCCAACATCAACTAAGAGTATATAAGTGCAACATCAGTAGCAGATATCAGATGCAAAAATCAATAAAACATGTTCCATTCATTCAGCAAAACCTCCTCAAAGGGTGCAAATTTGCATGTTCTGAGGACAAGTTTTTGATAAATTTCTGGACCCTTCTCTAAATGCATGAGAAGGGTTTAAATACTAATGACTATGTCTAAAAATAACTTGATTAGAAAATTAAGGATACAGTTTAAATTACCATCCCTTTTTTTATGCAAAAATAAAGTAAAATTGTTTCTAAAATTAAATCTAAAACTTAAATTCTAACTATTTTTGTATTCGCTCCTTAAGATCACAAGCATTCAGCATTTGTTTGAGCGAAGTCGGTTGGCCGAATTCAGCCTTTAATTGTCCTATGAAAATAGAATATGCCAGAGCTGGTGCCATTTTTTTGGCAGAATTTATGATGGTTTTGAGAGTCATACATTGGCTGTGAGGTT
The DNA here is from genome assembly GCA_000404065.3 of Pinus taeda. Taxonomy (NCBI): domain Eukaryota; kingdom Viridiplantae; phylum Streptophyta; class Pinopsida; order Pinales; family Pinaceae; genus Pinus; species Pinus taeda. Next base: position 114,344 of record APFE030956247.1, on the reverse strand, counting down.
TTACTAAATAAGCCTAGTAAGATTCCCAATTCAACTTAGTTAATCTTCTAATCGATTCTGCCCTTTCTTTAGACCTCCATCTTGAGTCTAATTGTAGCTACTGTACTTTTGGCAGATATCCTAGAGTGGTTTCAGAGACTAAATTTGCTCTATGCAAATTCTCATTTATACAATTGATAAGGCTATTTTCCGCTGTAGCTGCTTCTTCTGCTGCTTCCTCAACCTCCCTGACCTTTGTATCCCATTTATCGAAGAGCATTTCTTTATGTTTGTCATTTATTATTGGTGCACCTGCTCTTTTTCCCTCCTCTGTTTCCTGCCAAGCCAAATATTCAATAACTTGTTTATCAGCTAAATCATAATCATGTCGTAAATCTACGACTTTATGAGTGATTGTATCACTTATTTCACAATACGAGTTCCATTGCGATATTTTTTGGCTTAGTGCTTCTTGTTGTTTTAGTCTTTACTCATTGAGGGAAATGGATTCCATGATGAATTTTGTGAGCTTGGGATTATCCTTGTGTGTTTCTTGTATATCCTGTAATTGCTTGTCTTTCTCTATCAAACTATTCTGATAGCCTATCTGCATCTGCTAGAATTCCTGCTGTAGTGTCTTGTGGCCACCAACAATTCCCCTTCTTATTTAGTATTATTGCTAATACTAAATAAGGGGGAACCCTTAGTTAAAATCCAAAGAAATCAAAGTAGCGTTTACATTTCTTTTTCGCAAATAAAGTTACCATCACAAGCTTAGGAAGCCCCCTTGGAAACTCTTAGAATCTAAGTTTATGATAAGGTAAAAAAAAATATCTTATCAAGGGAAATCACATCGGAAGAAAATAGGGCGATGCCACCTCATAAACGCAATCCCAATATTCAAAAGATAACGATATTGACCAAATATCGTATCGCATTCAGCATAACTTACTTAAAACACTTCAAAAATTTGTCGATGTGAGATGGCGCCGATCGCAAGATCGCATATCGCAAGGAACATGTTACCAAAATTTGTCATACATAACATTCCTGCGATTTGCAATATTGCGACATTGCGACATCATATCAGAACGATGTTGCGATTTTGTGATGTTGCGACTCTGCGATTTTGTGACTTTGCGATCTGCGATATTGCGATAGCAAATCGCAAAATCGCTCCATCACAAATATTTCGGGCTCATTATTCAAGAAAAGTAGTTTCCATAAGTTGACTCATGGTTATGCGCTTTAAATGATAATAAAGGAGTTAGCTGTTAGTTATTAATAAAATATGGGTGCGTGCTCTTCAAAGAACATTTCACGTAAGGTGGTATATTTGGTATGTCTGCAGCATTTAAAACTTTCCCATCACCCTTCCTTGTCATTCATTTTCACATCACTTGTAAATTGTAGGCACGGAGAGCAGAGGACAATACAAAATAGTACGCAGGCTGAAATGGGAAAGAAAAGCAAAGCCCCAAGCTCCGAAGAAGAGAAAATGGCGCCTTTGTTTACAAACACGGCTTGCAACAGAGACGCGAGGATAGCTACGTGGGAAGGCATGTATAATATGCTCGAAGAGGAGAATCCCAGAGTAAAGGAGGTTACAGCTGTTGCAGGCTCACAAACTTCTTCTGAAGCATCCCTCGTAGAGCTAGCCTGCTCATTTTTACATCGGATAGGAGTGAGGCCAAGAATCCTCCCATACACGGACATGGTCAAATGGATATTCGATACCGCGGAAATCAAAAATAGACAGTTCAAAGTTCATGGTCAAGGACTCATTGGTTCATTCGTTACACAGGATTTAAAGCTCATGTATCATCTATCGAAGCCACAGGCAATCTACAATAGACAGTTTACAGAGAAATTTGTAAAAGAAAATCCAGATCTGGCATAAACTACCAAATACTGGTGTAGGAGAGACGAACCACTGAAGAAAAATAAACACAGTATGTATAGTACTGGTTCCCTTACCTCTCCATACTGCTTTGTTATTGCCATGCTCTGTAGACTATTTCGAATGCCAGATATTAACAAATTCTCATCCGAGTGGCTACCATTATTGGATGCTACTACAAATGCCACCATTTTAGATTGGGCCAAAATTTTGTTTGATAACCTGGTCACAGCCATTGTCAGTTACCGGTCCAAAAGAGCTACGGCTCAGAGGATCTATCCTCCTTTTTACCTTTCCACATATATAATGGACGCAATATGTTATGTTTCTAATTTTCCTGTTATGGGTTGGAAGTGGACGACATAAGACCCTCTACCCATCCATGTCTATCACAAAGAGTTATGGGACTCTCAGTTCACTCCATACTTCTACCAAATTTGTCACGGAATTATGTTGCCCTTGTATAAAATTTTGTACGATAAAGACCCTCCGAGATGCTCGCCTAAAGCAGAAGTAGACATCCTGATTGTCGCAAGATGGTTCGAGGAAGAAATGTTTATTGATGTCAGCATTTTTGGAATTTCTACACCCCCTCATGTCCTACCTTTATATATCCCTAATAAACTCTTAGCCCGAGAGATCGCCTATCAAACCTGTGGGGAAGGAGGCCTAACTAAAGAATTAAAAGACAAAAAAAAGGCTATATGGCCACAGTTTCCTATAGCCTATGGGGCCTTCTCACTATTCGATGTAGGCCAGGCCTTTGCAGAAGTAAAGAATATCATGTGCTTACAGCTATTCAAATTCACAGCAAGGCCATTTGACCCTTAGGAGGTCGCCCACAATTTTACAACAATAGTCAAGATAAAGGTGTTCTCTGGAGAAAAAGATTTATTTGATGATATATTCCAATAGAAAACACATTGGAAGAAATTCTGCACACAACCCAATTGCAGCTATCCCCAGAAGAATTTCAAAGGTTCAAAACATACAGGGAAAGAAGGCTAGCTAGTATTGCTTTAGAAAAGCTATGCCTAAAACCCTCAAGAGAACCAACTCCAAGTGTTAGCCTTAGTGGAAGTTCAATTACTAATGGATCTAAGACCAAATCCGAAAAAGAAATGTCTGAACACTCTAAAAGATCCGTAAATGAACTAGATAAGAACGAAGGGTCAGTTAAGGATACTACCAAGTCAAAAGAACTTCTACATCAGCAGGTTATTGCCTCCCCACAAAGGTATCCTCCCCCTCTCGTCATCCAACCACCACCAGTCATAGCTGAATTAGACAAAGAATGGGAAACCTTCAATGACTTGATCAATCTTGAAGGAAAAACCATGAAGACAAATGTTAGAAATGTACAGATAATAAAAGAAGTAGTCACAAGAATAGTTAGCAAAGTCTCAGATATGGAACATATTCCTATTACTCCATCCTCTGAGCTTGTACTAAAAGTAGAAGAAATCCCTCCTCTAGATATATTTTACAGTCCACAACATAAAAGAAGTAGTAAGAAAACAAAGGAAGAAAAGGAAATTGGAAAGCACGCTTTCTCAAAACACAGAACAATTAGACGTCGTGTGGAAAGATCCCACTAGCAATCCTACTGGAAATCTCACCAAACTATCTCAGATCGCAGGAGCATACACCTCCGCTACTATCGACAAAGCATCTGAGGTACAACATTTGCTAAAGGAAAGGGAAGACCAGATACTAGTAATGCAACAACAATTGTAACAAGCCCATGCCAATAATGAACCACAGAAACAGCTTGAAAAGTTGTAGTAGGACTTCCAGCAAATGCAGATAGGGTATCAGAAAAGTTTGGATGAGAAAGGAAAGAAATTACAAGATTTAATAGAGATGCACAAGGATGACCCTAAGCTTACAGAATTTATTATGGAGTCCATTTCCTTGAATGAACAATTACCATAGCAGCAAGAAGCATTGGGCCAAAATATATCACAGTGGAGTCATTATTGTGAAATCAGTGATAAAACCACTAACCAAGTGGTAGACTTGCGAAGTGACTATGATCTAATTGATAAACAAGTGACTAAATATTTGGCTTGGCAAGACATGGACGAGGGTAAAAGAGCAGGTGCACCAAGAATAAATGAAAATCACAAGGAAATGCTCTTTAACAAATGGGACGAAAAATCAAAGGGGCAGAACAAGCAGCAGAAGGAGCAGCCACGACGGCCAGCAGACTTATTGATTGTGTAAAAAATTTACATAGGGAAAATTTGATTGCAGACACCACTCCAGGGTACTTGCCAAACTCACAACAGCTAGAGGCAGATTGGAAACAGAGAGCTCAAGAAAAGGCCAAAGTAATCCAGAGGCTAAGCAAGTTAAACTGGGATTGTTACTGGACATACTTGGTGAAGCCACATAGCCAATGGATGACTGTTAAGTGTGTTATAAATGCAACTGAAAAAATGGTGCTAGCTCTTGTAGATTTTGTTTTCAGAGCCCAGTTAAAAGCGGTAGTTAGCCACCCGACTCTCCTTAAACAGATGCTGCATACATGTGATTTCAGAGATCAAATACAGAAATAGTTTTAATTTAGTTTTAATTCGTTTTATTTTTCGGAAAAGAGGACGGTCATTTAAACTGCATCCTTTATTTTTGTAATAATTTATTTTTAGAATTAGTCAGTAGTATTTAAACCCTTCTCATGCATTTAGAGAAGGGTCCAGAAATTTATCAAAAACTTGTCCTCAGAACATGCGCTTTTGCACCCTCAGAGGAGGTTTTGGTGAATGAATGGAACAGGGTTTATTTGATATTTGCATTTGATATCTGCTACTGATGTTGCACTTATGTACTCTTAGTGGATGTTAAATCAAGGAAAGATAAATCAATTGTCGCTTGAAGCTCATGAGTAGGACTAGTTATCAATGGTACTTTTATCTCTTAACCATTTCTGCTTATGCGTTAAAGTGATATTCAATTTTCAGTTGTTTATATATTACAACATGGATGTCTGAGTTATCATTTGGCACTTTTGTATGGTGATAACTATTTGTTTATGTTTAGTATATGAATATCCCATTTATGTGATAAGTTTTCAGAATTGTTTCGTCTAACTTCTTATACGAAGTAGTTCATCCTTTTTGAATTCTTTTCTTATATTAGATGAATGATCTTTATTACCAGTTATTGTTTGAAATCCATTTAGATCACGTAGAAGAAAGATCACACCCCAGGTTAGCATAAATTTTGATGTTTTTCTATTTATTAGAATACAATAGCATAACATTAGATTAGAATTAGGATAGAGGTATTCCATTTAGAATAGAAATACCCATCTTTCTCGCACACACACACTGAATTGGGAAACTGGTCCCATATCCCCAGTCAGACCCACTATACCAAATGGATAAGGAGCTGCCAAACAAGGTCCGGACCGGGCGGGTATCCTCCTTGTTGTTGATCCGATTTTTAGGGCCTTCAACATTTTTATGGAGATGTTAACACCTGTTGTTGTTCAGGCTCCTTTGATTGGGCAGTATCCTTTACTGATCCTTCGCTTTTGCCATGGTCACTTTCGGATTTTTAGAGTGTTCCGATATTTCTTTCTCAGATTTGGATTTGGATTTACCTATATCAGAACTTTCACTAAGGTTAATTCTTGGAGTCGGTTCCCTTGTGAGGTTTAGGCTTAGCTTTTCTAAAGGGATATTGGCTAGTCTTATTTCCCTATATTTCTTGAATATCTGGAAATCTATTGGATAAAACACGTTTGAGCCATATTTAGAATTTCTTCAAGCGTGCCTTTTTGTTGAAACACATCATCAAAAGGATCCACTTCTTTGATGAACACTTTTATTTTAACCACGATAGTGAAATTCTTAGCTACATCGTGAGGGTCAAATGGTCTTGCTGTGAATTTGAATAATTGGAGACATGTTATATTGTTCACTTCTTTGAAAGCATGGCTTATATCAAACAATGAGAAGGCCCCACAGGCTACAAGAAATTGTGGCCATAAAGCTTTCTTCTTATCCTTTAAATCCTTAGTCAAACCTCCTTCTTCGTAGGTTTGATAAGAAATTTCTCTTGCCAAGAGTTTATCGGGAACATACAAAGGTAAGATGTGAGGGGAAGCGGTACTTCTGAAGACTCTAACATATGTAAACAATTCCTCTACAAACCATTTTGCGACTGTTTGTATGTTTGCTTCTGCTTCTGGAGAGCATCTTGGAGCATCTTTGTCGTACAATATCTGGTAGAGGGGTAACATGACTCCATGACAAATTTTGTAGAAAAATGGGGGGAATTTAGAATCCCACAACTCTTTATGATAAACATGAATGGGTAGAGGGTCTTGAGTTGTCCATTTCCATCCCATTACACGAAACTTTGAAACATTGAAAATTGCGTGCATCACATATGCCGATAAATAAAATGGGGGATAAATTCTTTGGGAAGCAGTTCTTTTAGATCGGTAATTTACAATGGTAGTAGCTAAGTTATCTGACAATATTCTAGACCAATCCAAAATAATAGAACTAACGACAACATCCAACAATGGTATCCAATCATATGAAAATCTGTTAATATATGGCCTCCTGTAAAGCCTACAGATCATAGTAGCAGCAAAGCAATATGGGGAAGTGAGGGAACCAGTACTATACATACCATGTTTATCCTTTTTCAACGGTTCATCCCTTCTTGACCAGTCTTTAGTGGATTCTGCTAGGTCTTCATTTTCTTTGGTCCATGAACTGTTTGTTGTAAATCACCCAAGGTTCTGGCAAATGATACATAAGTTTCAAATCTTGTTGAGCAAATGAGTCGATAAGTCCTTGGCCCTGATTTTTAGAATGTCTGTTCTTAATATCGGCGCTATTCAGTACCAACTTAATCATGTCTGTGTAGGGGAGAATTTTGGGTCTTGCTGCTATCCAGTGTAGGAATGAACAAGATAAGTCTACAACTGATGCTTCAGACGAGCTTGATGAGCTTGCAGTAGCCATAAATCCCATTACCTTAGGATCCTCTTCTTCGAGTAGATTATTCATGCCTTCGCAGGTGGAAATACCCACTTCTTTGTTGCATGCGGTGTCTGTGTAAAAGGGCGCCATTTCTTTATCTTCAGACATTGGAGCCTTAACGTTCTTCCCCATAGCTTCCAGTTTGCTGCTTTATATAGCTTTTCGTTCTTCATTCCTACAGTTTACAAGTGAGGTGAAAGTAATTATAAGAACAGTGACGGGAAAGCTTTAAATGCTGATGACATGCAAAAAAATGTACCACCTTACGTGAACTGGATCTTGGATAAACACGAAACAATATTTCATTAACAACTGACAACTACCTTATTAATGAGCATTAAAGCGCATAACCAGTTCGTCTTATGGAAAAAACTTTTTTCTTGAATACTGAGCCCAAAAAATCTGCGATGAAGTGATTTTGCAATTTTCTTTTGCAATATCGCAGATCGCTGCATCGCATAATCACAAGATCGCAATATCGCAAAGTCTTTCTGTTACTCTATCGTAAGATCGCATTAGTGCTTTATCGAAATTTCGCAGTATTGCATGGTCGCAACGTCTAATAATCGCAATATAGCATGGTCGCAATATCACATGGTCGCAACATCGTATAATGATAATATATGCATGTTTTGTGTTAAGTAGTTTCTTGCGAGGCTTGATTTTGCGATATGCGCTATCGCATATCGGCATTTTTTGCGGTTTTTATTATAAGTGATCTTCTAAGAACTGCGATGCAATATATGTTTATCGTTATGCAATTTCGCATCACATTCTCATGATTTTAGAGTTTAGCTTGTAAGTATGCATGTCGTTATCTTTTCTGTGATGCGATATCCCTTAAGGAGTGATTTTGTCTTCCCTCATCACAAAACTTATGTTTTTAAGATTTCGCAAAGGTATTTTCTTAAGTTTACGATGGTAAGTTTTATTGAAAAGGAAATACAATCACTAATTGATGTTTTGAATTTTTGACTAAGGGTCCCCATTTATTTAGTATTAGTCACAATACTAAATAAAACGGTAGGTTGTTGGTGGCCACAACAATTGGCGATTCACTTGGAAGAACTAGTTATCTTTGTCATTTTTTTGAATTCTTTCAAAATAGAAAATTTTCCAGAAAATTAAACTTTATTATAGAAAGATAAAGTACATTATGCTTTAACCTGTCAATGATATTTTGTTTAAACTATTTTCAACCTTGATTATTTGCTTCCTCAAGCTAATCCTTGTATTTACATCAGTCATTACATGGTTTGTAAAGATAAAACAAAGGCTTCTCTGTAAAACAGTTTTAATTATGCTCATTTGTCGTATGTAGAGCCTCTGCTACCAACAGTCGTTCATAGCCTCAACAAGGTTACATGTTACCCAGCAATGATCCTGTATCCTACTTAAAGAAACCTAAAATTCTCAAAGCAGAATCCACATCTACACTTATTGCTTTGATTTTTCTTTTATTCTTAAAGAACAATGTCTTGGTTTGATAGCCAATATATGACACAACCATTCACTTGATTTTTTAACTTTGTTGAACAAGTTGGCTCGTGATGAGACCCCTTGCCTCTAGATTGCAATAATCTTGAGTCATTTCCCTGTTATGGTATGCAGTATTGGCAAAGTCAGCAAGTTATAATATCTATGATTATGATAAGCCGACTAGTGATGAGACCTCTCACTCTTTAAGATAAAGTGTATCCTTGGATTGTTCCTCTGAAAGTTACGATTTCCTTGGTAGGGAGGAAATCATTATTTCCTTAAGATAGCTCTGGACGACAATAGTAGATTTTTTTGGAAGGGGATTTTCTACAAAGAATCTTTATTCTGTTATTGATACATTTCATTGCACTGATATAAAATAATTTCTCACTAAAGGCTGTTTTCATCAAATTTTATGAAGTTGAAACTAGTATCATATCTAGGCTAGAGTCTTTTATTGTAGCTTCCAATAATAAAGGTAAATTTTCCAAAAGATTTTCTATTTATACAAGCGAAAGATCAAAATTTGAAAGAGAATTGGTATCTTTTTCGGAAATCCCTATTGTAACCATTTACAATTGGTTTTATTATGAAAGAAATATTTAAGGAAGAATTAGGAATTTTCTGATGAGAAGTAAATATTTCCTTGCACATATATATGATATGAAAAGGACTAATTCCTATTTTTATTTTTAATTTGCAATACTATTAAAAATAAATTATCTACATAAACAGACTAACTAAATTAATTCTACTCCTATTCTAACTATATACATGAAAATTACTAGGTATAGTCATATTTGTAGTGTAACCATTCTCTCACTTTTACTCCTGCATATATACAATTCGAATGTTAGTAATAAGAATAAAAATCTTATTGAATTAAGAACATTAAATCTAACATTAAAATGTACAACTATTGTTCGAAGTTTCTTTAAACTCTCTTTTTTATGAAATTTTCTTTCCAATTGAATACTAATTGGATCATAGAAATCCGGATGGATTTTTGTTAAAGATTGAGAAATGTTCAGATGAAGAGATGACAGACCATATTGAGGATATGAATTTTTAGATTGGAAGGCTTGGATGATATTGTTAGTGATATGTGTAAATGTTAAGCTATTTGTAGTTTTCCATGAAGAGAATAAGTCAATGAAGAATGGATGGAAATCTTTCAAATTAAACAGAAAGTTATTAAGTAAATTGAATTGCTGGCAAATTTCTACAAATACACTCTCTTGTTGATATTGTCTTAGAAAAGAAAGAAGCTTTTGATAAAGCATTGATATCGCTTGAAATTGAAATTACCACTGAAATAGATTTTGATATTTTTGAGAGATTTCATTGAATGTTTGGTGATGAGCTGCTTAATATGCCAGCATAATGTATGAAAAACCTAAAAATTAAAATCTGAAAATAAATCTCATTTTATACAAAATAAGTGAGGAAGCGAAAATAGGCTAAAATGACCATCTGTACAATTATTGTTACAGCACAATAGGGATCCTTTTGAAATAATTTCTCTTACACAAGGATTGGCCAGAATTATGGAATTTGAGTAATTTCGAATTCCAACTTGTGAATTAGAAGTAACATTATGATTATGAGCAGGTTTGAAGGTTTGATCATGATATGAATCATAAATTGGAAAATCCTCTTGAATAGTGAAATCGTGAGGATAATTCGTTGTTTTAGAATGAGGATTGATTGGAATAATTTCTAAATTAAAATATCTCTCATTCCCAGAAGTTATTTGAAGTTTGTGATGATTTCTTAGAGAAAAATCAATGTCTTCAATGTCAAACTAATTATCGTAAATGACTTCAGCAGATTCACTAGATTTCCCTTCAATCTCACCCAATGCATCAAAACAAAGAGGGACAAAAATTTCATGCTCGTTAATGGCAAAAGAATGATCAATCTTTGCTTCTCTATTTTGACCAAAACTTAATGGTGATTGATTTAGATCAGCCTCTGTATTTTCTGATATATCATTAATACCAAGAGGGAAAGAATTACCATCATTGAAAATATCAGGATAAAGAGAAAAATGAGATTATGAAATAATGCTTTTAAAAATATCTATGTTTGAGATTTCTTGTGCGTTATGCTCATCATGGAAAGATTCAGAAATGTGTACAGTTATTTGCATGCTATTGTTTACCTTGATTGTTTCTTATACTTGCTGATTTGTGATCTGGTCTTCTGATTTTACCTCCAAGTTGCTTTCGGACTTCAAGGTGATCCTTTCTCCGAAATTGCTGCTATTGTCTCTTTGTACTTGGTCAGAAAAATTTTCTAAGCTTTGTGAAACCTCTTCATTACAATTTATTGGCACATCCAAATTGGATTTCTCATTTATGTTGGGAGGGATTTGAACAAAGCTTGGACTAATTTCATATGGATCGGGGATAGGAGGTGGAAAATAATCATGTTCAAACCAATCTAGTGATTCTTCTTCTATGAATTCATTTTCGACATTAAATTTCAAACAATTCAAATGAAATCGAATATTAAAATCTCTAACAGATTCATTTTCTTTCTGTAGATACTCAATCTCATCATATACCTGATTGTAATCATAATGGTCAAATTGACAAATGAAAATTGTGACAAATTGATCCCAACTGTGAATTGAGGCAACCAGAAGGGTTATACATCAATTCCTAGCTTCTGCTACGAATGTGAGAGTAAAAGTTCTGCATAAAATGCCTTCATCAATTGCTTGAAAATTAGAATTTAAAACATTTTGAATAAATTGAAGGGCATGATTAAAAGCAGAGGAATTTCTCTTACAATTGAGTTTTTTCTGAGACAAGAGCCTTACCACTTCTGGTGGAGTATTGGAAGATGCATGTACATGGATACAACTCCAAATTGGAAGTTTAAGAGGAACCATTGTAATTTAAATAAAATGTTAAAATTGAAAAGAATCCATTAGACAACTTGTTTCAGGCCCTCGTTCTAGTGCCAAATATGTTGAAGCCTTGAAAATCAGGTCAACAACAAGGGGGATACATGCCTGGTCCGGACCTTGGTTGGCAGCTCCTTTTCCATTTGGTATAGCGGGTCTGACTGGGGATAATGGGACCGGTTTCCCAGTTTGTGTGTGTGTAAGATTAATTGATGTTCCTAGCTTTAAAAGATTCTAATTGAGGTGATCTACTTCTAATTCTAATCTAATGACATGTAATTGTATTCTAAAAAAGAAACAACATCTAAATCTATACTAACCCAGGGTGTGATTCTTCTGTTATGTGATCTAAAATGATTTCAGATAAAAATCGGTAATAAAGATCATTCAACTGTTATAATAAAAGAATTCAATAAGATGAACCACTTCACATAAAAAGTTAGGCGAAACAGTTGCGAAAAACATATCGCATAATAAGTTGTTCATATATCAAGCATAAATAAATAGCTATCACCATACAAAAGTGCCAAATGATAACTTAGACACTCAAGCATTAACATATAAATAACTAAATTTAAATATCACTTTAACACAGGAAATAGAAACAGTTAAGAGATAAAAGTACCATTTATAACTAGTTCTACTCATGAGCTTCAAGTGATAGCTATTTATCTCTTCTCAATCCAACATCAACTAAGAGTACAGAAGTGCAACATCAGTAGCAGATATCAGATGAAAAAATCAATAAATCATGTTCCATTCATTCACCAAAACCTCCTCGGAGGGTGCAAAAGTGCATGTTCTGAGGACAAGTTTTTGATAAATTTATGAAACTTCTATAAATGCCTGAGAAGGGTTTAAATACTACTAACTACGTCTAAAAATAACTTGATTACAAAATTAAGGATACAGTTTAAATGACCATCCATTTTTTTAGGAAAATTAAAGTAAAATTGTTTCTAAAATTAAATCTAAAACTTAAAGTCTAACTATTTCTGTATTCGCTCCTTAGTATCGCAAGAATTCAGCATTTGTTTGAGCAAAGTCGGTTGGCCGACTTTAGCCTTTAATTGTCCTATGAAAGCAGAATCTGGTAGAGCTAGTGCCATTTTTTAGCAGAATTGATGATGGTTTTGAGATTCATACACTAACTGTGAGGTTTTACTAAATAAGCCCAGTAAGATTCCCAATTCAACTTAGTTAATCTTCTAATCGATTCTGCCCTTTCTTGAGCCCTCCGTCTTCAGTCTGATTATAGTTGTTGTACTTTTGGCAGATATCCTAGAGTGGTTTCGAAGACTAAATTTTCTCTATACAAATTCTCATTTATACAATCGATAAGGCTATTTGCCGCTGTAGCTGCTTCTTCCGCTGATTGCTCAGCCTCCCTGACCTGTGTATCCCATTTATCAAAGAGAATTTCGTTATGTTTTTTATTTATTATTGGTGCACCTGCTCTTTTTCCCTCCTCTATTTCCTGCCAAGCCAAATATTCAGTAACTCATCTATTAGATAAATCATAATCATGTCGTAAATCTACGACTTGATTAGTGATTGTATCACTTATTTCGCAATATGAGTTCCACTGTGATATTTTTTGGCTTAGTGCTTCTTGTTGCTGTAGTAATTGCGTATTCAGGGAAATGGATTCCGTGATGAATTCTGTGAGCTTGGTATCATCCTTGTGTGTTTCTTGTATATCCTGTAATTTCTTGTCTTCCTCTACCAAATTGTTCTGATAGCCTATCTACATCTACTAGAATTCCTACTGTAGTCTTTCAAGATGTCTGTACACTTCATTATTAGCATTGGCTTGCTGCAGCTATTGCTGCAAAACTTGAATTAGGTCTTATTTTTCTTTTAGCAGTTGTTGTACTTTAGATGCTTTATAAATAGTTGCAGAGGCATAAGCTCTTGCAATTTCAGATAACTTGGTGAGATTCTCAGTTGGATCAGTAGTAGTATCTCACCAGAGGACATCCAGTTGCTTTGCATCATGAGATATCACATTTTCCAATTTCCTCTTCTTCTTTTGTCTTCTTACTACTGCCTTATGTTGTGGACTGTAAAATACATCAAGAGGAGGAATTTCCTCTATCTTGAGTACAATTTCAGAAGATGGGGTAATAGGGATGCGTTCCATGTCCGAGATATCTTCGATTGTTTCTGTGACCATTTCTTTTGTTGTCTGTACATTACCTTTAGTTGTCTTTACGCTTTGGCCTTCAAGGTTGATCATATCATTGAAGTTCTACCATTCTTTGTCTAGCTCTATTCTATTTGATGGTGGCTGACCGATAAGAATGGGAGGATCTTCTTGTGGAGAAGTTAACACCTGTTGTTGTTCAAGCTCTTTTGATCGGGTAGTATCCCTTACTGACCCTTCGCTTTTGCCATGGTCACTTTCAGATTTTTTAGAGTGTTCCGATATTTCTTTCTTGGATTTGGATTTGGATTTACTTGTATCAGAACTTTCACTGAGTCTAATGCTTGGAGTCGGTTCCCTTGAAGGTTCTAAGCTTAGCTTCTCTAAAGGGATATTAGCTAGTATTCTTTCCCTGTATGTCTTTAATCTCTAAAACTTTGTTGGAAAAAAATGCATTTGAGCCGTATTTAGAATTTATTCAAGCATGCTTTTTTGTTGAAGCACATCACCAAAAGGATCTACTTCTTTGATGAACACTTTTATTTTAACCGCGATAGTGAAATTCTTAGCTACATTGTGAGGGTCAAACGGTCTTGCTGTGAATTTGAATAACTGCAGACAGGTTATATTATTCACTTCTTTGAAAGTGTGGCCTATACCAAACAATGAGAAGGCCCCACAGGCTACAGGAAATTACGGCCATATAGCTTTCTTCTTATCCTTTAAATCCTTAGTCAAACCTCCTTCTCTGTAGGTTTGATAAGCAATTTATCTTGCCAAGAGTTTATCGGGAACATACAAAGGTAAGATGTGAGGGGAAATGGTACTTTCGAAGACTCTAACATATGTAAACAATTCCTCTCCAAACCATTTTGCGACTGTTTGTATGTTTGCTTCTACTTCTGGAGAGCATCTTGGAGCATCTTTGTCATACAATATCTTATACAGGGGTAACATGACTCCATGATAAATTTTGTAGAAAAATGGGGGGAATTTAGAATCCCAGAACTCTTTATGATAAACATGAGTGGGTAGAGGGTCTTGAGTTGTCCATTTCCATCCCATTACAAGAAACTTTGAAACATAACAAATTGCATCCATCACATATGCCGATAAATAAAATGGGGGATAAATTCTTTGGGAAGTAGTTCTTTTAGATCGGTAATTTATAATGGCAGTAGCTAAACTATTTGACAGTATTCTAGACCAATCCAAAATAATAGAATTAACGGCAGCATCCAACAATGGTATCCAATTGGATGAAAATTTGTTAATATTTGGCCTCCCATAAAGCCCACAGATCATAGCAGCAGCAAAGCAATATGGGGAAGTGAGGGAACCAGTACTATACATACCGTGTTTATCCTTTTTTAGTGGTTCATCCCTTCTTGACCAGTCTTTAGTGGATTTTTCTAGGTCTTCATTTTCTTTGGAAAACTTCTCCATGAACTATGTGTTGTAAATTGCCTGAGGTTCTAGCAAATGATACATAAGTTTCAAATCTTGTTGAGCAAATGAGCCGATAAGGCCTTGGCCCTCAGTTTTAAACTGTCTGTTCTTAATATTAGCACTATTCAGTACCCACTTAATCATGTCCGTCTAGGGGAGAATTTTGGGTCTTCCTGCTATGCGGTGTAGGAATGAACAAGCTAAGTCCGCATTTGATGCTTCAAACGAGCTTGATGAGCTTGCAATAGCCATAAATCTCGTTACCTTAGGATCCTCTTCTTCAAGTAGATTATACATTCCTTCCCAGGTGGAAATACCTGCTTCTCTGTTGCATGCAGTGTCTGTGTAAAAGGGCGCCATTTCTTTATCTTCAGACATTGGAGCCTTACCTTTCTTCCCCATGGATTCCTGTTTGCTGCTTTATATAGCTTTTCATCCTTTGTTCTAGCAGTTTACAAGTGAGGTGAAACTAATGATCAAAATAGTCACGGGAAAGCTTTAAATGCTGAAGACATGCAAAAAAGTATACCACCTTACGTGAACTGGCTCTTCGATAAACACGAAACAATATTTCATTAACAACTGGCAACTACCTTATTAATGAGCATTAAAGCATATAACCAGTTTGTCTTATGGAAAAAACGTTTTTCTTGAATACCAAGCCTGAAAAATCTGCGATGAAGCGATTTGCTTTGCAATATCGCAGATCACTGCGTCGCATAATCACAAGATTGCAATATCACAAAGTCTTTCTGTTACCCTATCATAAGATCACATTAGCACTTTATCCCAATTTCGTAGTATTGCATGGTCGCAACATCGCATAATTGCAATATAGCATGGTCGCAATATCCCATGGTCGCAACATCGCATAATGATAATATATGCATGTTTTATGTTAAGCAGTTTCTTGCGAGGAGTGATTTTGCAATATGCGCTATTGCATATCGGCATTTTCTGCGGTTTTTATTATGAGTGATCTCCTAAGAACTGTGATGCGATATATGTTTATCCTTATGCAATTTCACATTGCACTCTCGTGATTTTAGAGTTTAGCTTGTAAGTAGGCATGTTGTTATCTTTTCTGCGATGCGATATCCTTTAAGGAGTGATTTTGTCTTCCCTCATCACAAAAATTAAGTTTTTAAGATTTCGCAAAGGTCTTTTCTTATGCTTACGATCGTAAGTTTTATTGAAAAGGAAATATAATCACTAATTGATGTTTTGAATTGTTTATTAAGGGTCCCTATTTATTTAGTATTAGTCACAATACTAGATAAAAAGGGGGTTTTGGTGGCCACAACACAACTCTAGATCAAAATTCACATCCCATAACAAGAACAATAAGAAAATGGAAGACAAGCTCTTCAAATTATACTCAGAAGTAAAGTAGTCTCAATAGTCATAATACATGTTCACAAGTGCTCAATAGTTATGCTTAAATAAGCGAAAAATATAACAAACTTAGCTAAAATAGTTGTAACATCCTATAATAGTCCTAATCCATCTAATCAAGTTGAACTCATCTCTTTTGGTGCACAAAATATGGCAGGAGCCCACTAAATCACAAAACTTCCCTTTATTTAGGGATTTCTTGGTGATTCCTCAAGTTTGAGTAGCATTGACCAAGCCTGTTCTGACTCATTTTGACTATGCCAATAGGAGTATTTCCATCCTTGTTTCAAATACTTCTCGAATATGTCTTCAATTTCCACCCAAGTGTCATGCACATATGACTTTAGTGGAGCCATTAAGAGAAATTCTATTCTAGTCAAAATTAATATTTAATACCAAATTTTTACTAAAAATTATAAAATTTAAAAGACATAATTGTCTTCCCTTAAAGTGCAATAAGAGGAAAAAATATGGGAAAATGACCATGCTATGATGGTAAGGGATGATAGAAAGATGGAAAATGCATGGTGAAAATTAGTCAAAAATGAGGGCTAACATCTCCCCCTTGCTGAGTCTCAAATATGTCCTCATGCTTGCCTCTATCTCTTTGATCTTCTACCTTTGTAAGCTGACTGCCCTACTGATGTACTTGTGGCTCTTCCCCCTGATGTTGAAGCTTCCTATTATGCTTCATGAAAAAGGATATCAATGCCCTCATGTCATTTTTCCTCTTCCTTATAGATGTTGAAGCTTCCTGGTATTCTTCAGTCTTTGTCTCATATTTATATTGCCAAAGTTTCCTTTCTGACAAGCACCTATATGCTTGTTTTGAAATCAACATATTATGTTTTTCTAGCCTATTCATTCTCTTCCTCAATATTTTTCTTTCTTTCACTACCTTGTTGTTTTGTTCTTTGTACATCTCATTTTCCTTCTTAAGGTGTTTATCCATTATTTCACTCACTTCAAGTTGGGTGGTTAAGCCTTTTACCTTCTTGGCATATTCTTCATTGTGACCCTCCTTGGAAGCTTCTTCAATCTATTTTGCATATGATGATGATTCTCCAACCCATGTGTCTTCATAGAAACAATCCTTCTCCAACTCCCTAATTTTTTCTTGTGGCTCCCTTTCAATGACTTCCTGAGGTGATTATTCATGTGTACTAAGAGTCATTTCTTTCAGGATATCTACTTCAACATCTTGGTATTTTTCACATGGTTCTTCTATTGCTTTCCTTCTTGGCTTCTTTGGAATGGATATGAAGGATCTTTCCTTCTCCATGGCTATATCCTCTTGTCTCTTCTTAGACCTTGTTCTCGGATACAAGGGTGAGTACATAAGATTTCTTGAAAGATGCAATCTTCTAAGTGTTTCCTCTTGTTGGATACCTATACCAATAGATTTCATATTTCATGATGGGAAAACTCAAATGCCAAATATGCTCTGCTTTGCTGGTACAAAGATCCCATATTTTCAAGAAAAGGAAAGGTGTGTACATGCCTGCATATCTATTAAATTTTGATGGATGGTCCAACAGTCTAATCTGGATCATGCCATGTTTCAATTTTTTGTTGTAGAGTAGAGAAAGAAATCTGTCCAAACTATTTAATCTTGGCAGATCAGTAGTTAGGCAGAGAAGCTAAGGTTCCCAACTGCTTAATTTGGGCCTTGGAAGAAATAAGGGTAGTCTTAGATAGGAAATCAAAGGAAAAAGACAATGGAAAAGAAAAGGCACATAAAGGGTCTGCAAGTTCAAGTGCACCCTCCAAGAAGAAACAAAAAATGCTAGGCAAAATAGTTGGGTAGGTAGATGGGGTTGCAGAAGTGGTGTTCCTTCCAAGCTGCATTTTGCTAATCAAATACAAGAAAAACAACATAAGGGAGCATGACTAACTTCCATCTTCCCTTTATCTATCACACATTACTAACATCCCTTTACCAGTTGTGGTTATGAAAGAATGCAAGGTTTTATGTTGGTCCTTATTGCTTTTAAAAGCCACATTTCTTGTGCAAAGTTCTTTTCATTTTGATCTACTCTATAAACTAAGTTGTTTTCAAGAAAACTTAGTAATATCACTCCTCATTCACCTTCTCCCTTCATATTAACCTCTAACTTCTATTATCTAACTCCCTATGTTACCCTTTCCCTACTATTATAACACCATGGTGTATAAATCCTAAGCATTCTATAAATAACACCCCCCCCTATGGCATTATAGCCATATGTTTCACCACTAGGGAATCAAATTGACATCTGGTCAGTTTGAGAACCCAGCCCTAACCTCTGGTCTCCCCCAGAACTCATTTGCCCATTCAATCCTTCACTTTGCCTAAAGAAACCTTGGAAAAACCCTTTGCACCCTTCTAACCCACCCAAAAGGAAAAATACCCTGAAAACCCATTTTGTTTGCCTTATCCTAAGTTTGGAGGCCTTTGTGAGCTTTATATACGAAAAAACCCATTTATCCAAAGTTCCGAGGCATATACATTTTTATATGAAATTTCATAAAAAACCCATTTCGTCCTAAGTTTTGTGATATGCGCACCTTTATGAAAATACATTGGAAAATCATGCAATACGCAAATATTTCCAAAGTCCCACCCAGGCACGAATCCCATCAAAAAATCATTTTTTAATCCCCGCCCGATGTCGTATCCTCCGTGCAAGTTAATGGCCTGTCGACCGTCCGATCAACCTCTTTCCATCTGACGGTTGACGCTGATATCGGACCGGCCCCGACGTCCGGACGATATCGTCCGATATCTATCAGACGCTGACATCAGGCCGAGTCCACGCGTCGCCCCCAAATCGCATCGGAGCCCCGTCTGATAGATTCCTTTCCGTAGCATAGGCTGCCCGATATTGCGCCACCTTTCTGCCAACATCAGCGCTGCCTAACTGCCTACGTCATCGCCACGACCGCGCGCCCCGTCCACCATTGCTCCACCTATCTGCCACCTCACTACCACCGTGGACCAGTCATAGGCTGCCACGTCACCTGATGACATCATGCTGACGTCATCTGACCCTGACCCACCTGGTGACGTCATGCTGACGTCACCCAAAAAAGGCGCGAATGACCCAAAAAAGCCATATTTTGTCAATTTTTGCGTTCTTTTTGCACTTTTGGAAAAAACTATTGTTGCGCTCTCTACATGCAATTTACAACCAATTGCACCAACTTGCTTAGAATCAACCAGGAGACCTTCCGCACGCCTACCCACCTGCATTGGTGACCCGGCCCATCTTACCAGGTATTTCTCCATGCAAGTCTTCTCTAAGCCTGGTTTTTCTCTGTAATAACAAAAACTCACTTAAAGCACAGAAAACGCATAATTCACCAGAAAATCTCTGCACTCAGCCCCCACTTGAAATCTTAGCGGTCGAAATTCATCAGCCGAGCTTGTTGGGACCAAACTTTCATTGAAAACCTGCATTTTTCATTCGCGCAGTCGTGAACTGAAACCCGGAACCTACATTCAATTGTTGAGGAAGGTCTGTTAAAGACAGGAATTTTCCTTCCCAAGTGACTGAAACAGTATTCCAATTGTTGTAAACTCACCCTGTTACCCTTCATTTCACAATTACCTCTTCACTCAAATAGCATTCTTTCCTATTTTTCAGTCGAAGAAACAAAAGCCCATATACAAAACAAAATCCAAGTAATCATGGAGACTCCAGTTGCACCTGTGGCCCTCAATGTTGCCCCTTTGAATGCCCCTCAGAGAGAGCTAGAGTGGCAGGATTTGGCAGACTTGGAATACAAAATCTCAGAGGACTCCTCATCACACAGCAAGTTCCACCTCCACCTACTGAATGAGCTTAAGGCCAAACATGTGGATGGGACAGACATATTAGGCATTTGGGAATCCTTCCTCCCAATTTTCAGGCTCCCTCAGGTCAACCAATTCCCTGACCTGATTCATCTGTGCTGTATGTTATGACCCCATTCAAAGAGTTGTGCTTGACCCTTCAGGCTCAGTTGTATTCTACATGACCCCTGAGGCCATTAGAGAGATGCTACAGTTCAAGACTCAGAAGAAATTGGTTCCCTTGTCTCTATTGGATTTGATAAACCAGGGAGCTAAGATGCTAATAGATGCACAAATCATAAAGCTCAACCAATTGTTTATTAAAAACTCAGACACTATGCTGTACCCTCCTATTTTTGATGGCTACCTCAATCAACTGGGTATAGATCTTGCAGATATGATCAGTTCCATCCTGGGGTACAAATCAGTTGAATTTATTGATGAAACTGTTCTAGTGATGATGACTATGTTTTCCCCTGGAAAAATGCAAATCTGTTATGATTATGCCACATACATATCAGATAAGATGCATGAGCAGTTCTTGAACCTGACCAGAGAGAAGGTGTTCAGATACACCTCCTACATCTACCACCTGATTCTATATTATTAGCATGAGAAGTTCTCCTTCATTGTCAAGAGAACATATGCACAAGGCAACCCAAGGTCAGTAGTTTACTGGACCTTAGTGTTTCATTGCAGAACCTACTCTCCGTACACCTACTATGAATTTATAGATCTCTTCATTCACCCGGCCATGTCTTTGTTCCCAAGTTTACCTCCTCCAAGACTGACTGATGAGATGCAAAGGATCCTGCAGTTATCCAAAGTGTATAGCATTGGGGATTGGTACTTTTACCAAAACTACAGCGTAATCAGAATATATGGGTGTGAGTTACCCCCATACAGATTGCCCAAGTATGTGCCCATGAGACTATTTACCCTTGAGTACTTCAGGCAATTTGGGAATGCTGATATGGTACACTTCGTAGGCAAGGGAAAGAAGGCACAGATGAAAGTGAGAAATCAATTGGGCCACCTTGTTTTGAATAAAAGGGAAGGCTGGAAAGAGGCTGATAGAAAGCTAGAAGGCCTTGGCCTGAAGACCAGTTTCCTCTGGAAACCCTATGACCCTAATCATTCCATATCATTCAGAAGGCTCAAATACAAGCTCTCTAGTTATGACCATGTAAGTTTTCCCCACATTGAAAAATTTGCCAACCAACCAAAATGGAAAAAGGGCACACTGGAGGAACCGGTCACACAAGAAGAATTGAATGAGAGAGCAAGAAGACATCTTCTGAAATTGGTTGACTTGGAACTTCCTTCACAGGTATTCGCTCTGCCAAAGCCTCAAGCAGGAGCAGCTGCCTCATCCTCTACAGCACATCAAGAGGCAGCCCAAACTACAAACCAAGCCCAGAGCAAAGGCAAGGAGAAGGAGATGGAAGAGCAACAGGTACAACAGGCACAGGTTCAGCCACCCCAACAGGTACAATAGCAGCAAAAGGAGCAGCCAGGGCAGGGGGAACAGACAGCAGAGGCCCCAATGGCCACACAGCAATAGCCACCACAAATGGCACCTCCCAGGCAAGACTCAAGGATTGACTCTTCTGTCCTCCAAACCCATCAAAGGGAGGACATGAACAGAAAAAGAGACAGAGAGACTCCACTTACTGCATCACCAAACCAAGGGGAGAAGAGGCAAAGGCTAAATCCTTTCTCAGAAGAGGAAATGCCAATGGGGCAGACTTCAAGTACAAGCCTGCCTAGCATGGAGGCCTCAGCCAGCTCCTTCCAACAAGAGCAAGATAGGGCAGCAGGAGGAGAAGTTAGCTCCTCAGGTCAAAGGAGGGAAGGTGAGAAAAGCATTAAGCAGCAATTTAGGGACATCAAAAGCATAAATGAACCTTTAAGGCTGCAATTGTATAATCACCTATTGAAAATGGCCCCCACGAACCAGAAAAGGCCCATGTCTGCATATGATGCACATGAAGGAAAAATGATTATGAGCCATTTTACACCAGCAGTGCAGCAACCATAGTCTGTTGCAGATTATATCAGGACCAACCTGGAGGTCCTGTCCAAAGACATCCACCCAATGGATCAAATCGAATTGCATAAACAAACGGGTGAGATGGTGTATGCCACCTTGGCAGACAAAACCCTGGTGAACTATAGGCTACAAAATAGCCTGAATAACACCACTGCACAACTTGAGCTGGAAAGGGCTTCCTCTCAAGCTAAAGACAAAAGGATCAAAGCTCTGGAAGAAATCATAATAGAGCTTGGACATGATCCTAAAGATGTCAAGGCAGTACAAGAAATTCTGAAGCTGGGGGATGTTGATATGGCAGCACTGAGAAAAATGTTGAAGATCCCAGCAACTCTTCATCCTCAAACAGAAGAGATTTCCCAGCTCAGGCAAGATAAGGATGCAGCTGCTATGCTGATGACATTATATAAAGAGCTCATCCATACCCAAGAGAAGCTGCAGGAATCAGAGGCTACCCTATAGGCAGCATTACAGCAAAAGGAGGTAGGACAAACCTCACAACCTCCTCCAGAAACAATAAATCTTGAGGAAATCCCTCAAACCACTGTCGCTCCCAGCCAGCAGATACAACAGGCAACACCATCCACCTCAGCACCAACAACAGAGCAGGCTGAAAGCCTTGACATGCAAAAGCTGAGGAATGAAATTCAAGTCTTGGAGTCTCAGATGTCAGAGCTAAATCAAGCCAAGGATAGTCTAGCAAAAATAAATGAGAAATATGACAAGTCCAAGCAGAATGTGGCTGAAAGAGAAAGGGAGGTAAAGGCTCTTAAGAAAAGAATAACTGAGCTAGAAAAAGAGCTCACATTGGACAAAGTGACAGCTGAACTTAAGAGGGTCCTATGGGCAAATATTGGCCAGTCCATCACAGACCAATGGAAGTACATTGAAGCCATCCATGAGCAAATAACGCTCATTGGAAAAGCACACAGAGAGATCCAATGTGCAAGGGCATCTCTAGGCAATATGCCTGAGATTGCCACTAAAATGATAAATGTGCTGAATTACAGAACAAGCTCCCAGCTCATCAAAATGGGAATTGGAAACAGGACAGAGACCATTTCACTAATCAAAAGGGTCCTGACATTAAGAATCCTGATTCAGACCCTGGAAAGAAGAACCCAGGATATGCAAGCAGATATCAACAAATTCCAGAATAGGTTCATGGCATTGCAAAACAGGGTTCTGCCTAGCTTGCTGGAGCCATCAGGAAAGTTGCTCTCACATGAAAAATATGCTAAGAGAGTGAACACTTTTGTTGGAAATCAAATTTCAGAGACAGCTAGTACATCAGCGCAAACAGGACCAGCAACAGGACAAACCCTCTTCAACAGGGTGGAAAGTTTGTTTTTTATTATGAATGAAATCACACATTTGTTTGATGAGCCTCCCCGTTTTTACAAGTACACAGAGGCAGATGAGACCATGGGGTCAATTTTGAGGCATCAACTGCCTACACAGGATGTATGGGATAATTTGATACAATTACTGTTAAATCAAAGTCAGTAATTATGTTATTGCTTTTTGAAAATATAAGTTTTCATACACAGGAATATAAAGACACATCAGCAGGTATGCGGAAAGAGGCTGAGCCAACTCAGCACAAGTATTCATCCACCACAGCAGCACTAGCAGTCACAGGTGACAGGGCCGAGAAGCTACAGGAGGACAGAGCTGCACAGACACGTCATTCAGCAGTTATAACAAAGCGCTCAACCGACTCCGTGAGCCCCAAAGGTCAAATTGTTCTGACAGGAGTTAAGAGCCTTTAATGTTGCATTAAAGATTGTAATAACTTCTCATCTACTACTCCTGTACGAGTTAAAGTAGATATTTATCTCTCAGATGACTCAATGCCTGAGATATTTTGTATGAGACTGCTATATATTCCCCCTCGCATTTGTTAGCAGGGGTTGGACATTGGATGTAAGAGATTGCTCATATCTATTCTACTCTTTCTTTTACTGTAATTCTCAGAGAAGTAATACAAAGGATGATGGAATTTCCAAAGCTCTGTGTTGTTTGATGTTCTGCTGGTGTTTAGCTGAAAGTTGCAGGATTCCTGCATATCTCATGACTCAATAAGTTTCTCTTGTAACTCTTTGTTATGTGTTTGTTATCTTTCATATATATTTCATGTTGCCTATGTTTAAACAGTTAATAGCAAGGAAAAAGAATAGTTCCAGGATTTAATCACAGATTACCCTGAACTCAATCTAAGATATTTTAAATGTCTGTTCTTCAGTTATAGTAATGAAAGTGTAATTCTTAAATTGCTACCCTTTCACACTATATCATCACAGTGATTATTGTTTCAGGAATTCAAGTTTGCTCCTGAGGAATACATCCCTTTCTCACATCCCAGCTTAGTGAAAAATTCTTAATTGCTTTTCATTGGCTGTTTGCACTCCATTATCACAATTTAAAATTTGTTTCATGAAGTATCCAAACAGCCCTGTAACTCCAGCTGCACCAAACTCAGGATTTCAAGAAACCAACAGCCACAGACTCCATTGCCTAATGGACTAATTTTACCTGCATAATTGCATTTCAAAGCATTCAAAAAAGCATCCTACCAACCAAACATAAACCTAAAACCTTCACTTCATAGCTAGCCTAAAACCTCCATAGAACGGAGACAAACCTTAAAGAGAGAGCCCTCTCTGATTACAGCTGGGCTAGAAGCTATAATCCAAAGATTGGTTAGTGGTTACCCCGGCCGTATTCTCTTGGGAGTCAGAGGGAACAACCTGGGTGTTAACAATAATCATCATAAATAAGTGGTTGAGAATAGTCAACATGAAAATTAGATGAAATAGAATCAGAATGGTCAATGATAAGTTCACATATTAGTTTCCCTATTACATCACAAAACGATTGAAAAATCAGATCAATTGATTGAATAATTTTTTTATTAATTAGTTATTGTTGATGACTTTGAAGAATATTTAACATAATTTCTAATTCGTTAGATATAGAATCAAATATTCCAAATATAACTTCTCCTCTATAGATGTTATTATTACCATCTTCCAAACATGAAAATAAAGATAAGGTAAAATTAGGATGAGTGATAGAATCTTCAAATTTCTCAAAAAATTAATGTATTTTATGATCTTTTGACAGAGGGGTGTTGTGTTCATTAATTTCAAGATCTTATGACAACATATGTAATTCATTAGCATCTAACATGGATGATGACCTTTAAATATTTTTAGACTTAAATTCATTAAAATCAATTTCTACTTCAGATTCATTATCCATTTCAGTTTTTTCATTGTTATTATCATATTTATTTTCTATACTATAATCATTATAAAGCTTAAAACAATTAAAATCGAGTAACCTTGTAATATACATACATTTATAATACACATGAAAGATTATATTAAAATACTTCAACGAAGGGATTGCACAAGGCGGAACTCTTTTGTACCATTTTCGAACATGACCTTCCAATGAAATCATAAACAACTTCATGAGTACATACTCATAGTCAACCCCCATATTGGGGATGCAATCATGGAATTTGATAACATGTTGTGTTGGATCATCATCTTCATCATTGATTAGGCAAATTTTCGTGAATGATTTCAAACAAAAATATCAATTGTACAGGAACTTTTACTGACGCATATTTTCATGTAAAATCATGAGAAATGTGAATGCGTAAACAACACTTCTGAAAACCATAACCATAAAATAAGAAGCAATAATAATGAGGAAAACATAATAGATAATATGATAACATAGTTTGTCTAATGTGGACTACATCTCTCGGTCCAGGGTCAATAGTGGGGAGGTTGCTTCATTAGTCACTGCAAGAAGATGATGAGTACATGATGCAATATTTGTCAATACGAGGATGAAACTCTTATCTAGAGTGACATGTCTCTCCCAAGCGATGTTATCTTATATAGAAGTCTCACTCACCATATGTTCTCCTTCAGCATGACTAAGGAACAATATCTCAAATAAAGTGGCATAGATGGATCTCAAATTCAAATGGTGATCTTAACAAAATCAAATGAGCACATGGTAAAAATACACTTTATACCTCCAAGTTTGAGCACGTCTAGAAAATTGGCTACTCGGATGAAGAAACTGGTTGCCCAATCATGTTCCTTGCAAAAAGCCATGAAATTTGAGTATAAATACAACCCTTTTCTCTCACAATCAAATTTGCGCCCCCCCCCAAAGGAATATTTTAGATTCCTCACAAGATTTGCTTATGGGCATGCGCGAAAAACCCACTACTTAGATGAAGAAATGGACTGAACCATTAGACTCCTAGAAAAAAACTAATACAAATGAGTATAAACTTGACATGTTTCAAACACTATAAAAATCAACCCGAGAGAATGCCCAAGATTCCTCACAGATTCTACATAAGTAATATATTGTGGAATATTCACCTAGAATATTCTTCATCTCAAAAATTATGCCCCACATGGGCTAGATTTCGTGTGGTGAATCTCCATTAGTGGTTCCTCCATTCTGACTTGGAGAATGAAAAGTTGGGATTTTAATATGTGTTGGGAGGTGTTAAATTCAAAGCCAAACTAGCTTGTGTGTTGGTGAAAACTCGTAGTTGGTTATGGTTGGCGCTGGTTCCAACTCATGGACCACCTTTTTATTTAAAAAATGGTGTTGTTTATCATATTGGAGCCACTGTGTTGATTTCAACTGGTGGTTTATTTGAATTTGGTGGTGTATGGGGCCGCCTATTAGGTGGGTCGACTAATGGGCCAAGTGGGTTCAAATCCCGTTGGCCCACACGTTTCATAGTGCCACTTGTGGTATGGTTGTTGGATGTTTTTTAACAACATCCATATGTATAATATAATAATGGTTAGGTCTGGGGGTGGATCTTCCGGGC
Organism: Pinus taeda; assembly: GCA_000404065.3. NCBI lineage: Eukaryota > Viridiplantae > Streptophyta > Pinopsida > Pinales > Pinaceae > Pinus > Pinus taeda. Next base: position 87,333 of record APFE030956247.1, on the reverse strand, counting down.
CCGCCCCATTATATATAAATATATATATATATATATATATAATATATTATATATATATAATAATATATAATATATATATATATATAATAATATAAATAAGACACTATTAAAAACCAGTTGGTCAGATTTTGGGGGTCACTGGAAAAATTAAAGAGGTGACAATTTCATCATTTCCGATTGTTGATGGGTGACAATTTTTTCTCAGTTAGCTTCTGGCAAATTTGGTAGGTTCTGCGAAATATAGACGGTCTTCCATGTTTGGTGAACCTACAACTTTAGTCGGTGCTATGATAAATTTAGCTAGTAGGATCAAGTTGACCAAAAATTTGACTGTGAATATCTTGAGTATCTGAATTCATATTTGAGAATATCTTTTTCATTGGAATCAGGATGAAGAATTTGATTTTTGAGCCTCTCTAGAACAACCTAAATGATTCCTCCCCACTAAGGGGCTTTTGGTACTCCAAAAGCATAAAGGCAATCTACAATCTGTTACACTCCCTCATCTACACAACAAGTTCCTTCTCCTTCACCTTTGCACTTTGGAGTCATAAGTGATGAACTAAAAACTATATCCTATGAAAACCTGTAGTACAATTTGAAAAATACATGTTCTTTTACATGACCGACCATGACCTAAGAAACCCCCATACTTTCCAAGAGTTTATAACACACTCATTAGTAAATTTTACATCAAAAACCATAATAGAAACCAATACCCAAGCTATCAACCAAAAGGAAAAATATATGATCATGTTGCATTCATAAGTGATGGTAAACACTTTACCACTTTTACAAACATTTTGCAACATGCAGTTTCCAAAATATGGCCATGCTTAACTACTAATGAATCCCCGTTTCTTACCCAACTAGGTTAATGGGTAGCTTCTTATCTTGTTGAAAAAATTCATTGATTGGCTCCTTGTTAGGTTGTTTTCTGGCCCTCCTTCAGTTGCTACTCTAGATGGATCTCCCAACATGTGGCTCTCTGATCTCCACTCTTGCTATAATGATTTTCAAAAGTTATTCTTCCTCTAGACTTTCCTGACCTTCTTTCTTTCCTAATATGGAGAAGGGCCTGCATGTCTTGTCGTTTTCCTTTCTTCCATTCTTTTCCAACACTTGAAAACAACATAGTTATACCAGCCACAAAAGGTACATAGTTTTCTATGCCACAAATTATGCTCATCATTATCAATATGCTTGTAATCAAAAGGTACATTAGAATATCGATACATTTTATGCCCTTCTTGGTTTTCTTTGGTGCAAGCCTAGTGACAAGTAATTTCCTTAGCTCTTCCTCTATAATGTTCATTGTCATGGGAAGATTGTGATGTGCTTACAACATCCTCTTTCCTAGATGGTTTTGGAAATGGCTTGAATTAATTGTCTTAAGAACCCCTTGCTTTCGTTTCCTTTGAGCACTCTTCTTCAATGTGCCCAATCATGAAATTTGAGGTAATTCCACTACTTGGATGGGATTCACAATTCCTTTGATATTAGCTCCTAGGCCCTTGGCTTCATATCCCATCTTATTCATTAATCTCAAACCAATACCCGTAATGGGGCTTTCAAAAGCACCCAAATCATCATCATCATGTGAGAATGAAATTGAAGAAATACCAACATTCTTTACCTCAACTATTGAAGCTTGTGATGATGGATTCATTAAGCCTTCATTGCACATCAACTTTTCCAAGGCCTCTTACATGGCTCATAATTAAAGCTGTAATATTTGCTTCTGATTTTCTGAAATATCCTCAATTCAAAATTCTCTGCTTGAAGGCTCTCATTTATCTCTTCATTTGAATTAGGAGAATAATATGAAGAACAAAACTATTCACAGAAAGATGGAGATGGAGCTTCATTATCTAGTCTCTCTTTCTCTTGTTCCTCATTTGCCATTTTTTCCTCATAAGCTGCAAACAATATATTTGCCATCTCTGTCATCTTATAGAAAGCCTTATAGAGGTATAGGTTCTTCTCCATTTCCTTTATTGTTGCATGTTCAATCTCTCCCATGATGATATCCAGAATCCCTGCCAAAAAGGTTAAACAACTCTAATACCACTTCATCTAGGAATTTTTTGTGAATCCTTTTAAATAAATTTTCTGTTGTACAGGACCTTTTACTAACAAATATTTTCATGTGAAATCATGAACAATGTGGATGAATAAAAAACACTTCAAGAATCCATCAACATGAAATAAGAATCATTAATCATGAATCAAACATAATAGACAATATGATAATAGAGTTCGTCTAGTGTGGAATGCGTCTCCAGGTTTGGAGTCAAGAGTGGGGAGGCCACTTCATTAGTCACTACAAGAAGATGATGAGTACATGATGTAATATCTATCAATACAAGGATGAAAATATTATCTAGAGTGGCATTTCTCCCTCAAGAAACAATCTCCTATGGAGAATCTCATTCACAAGATGTTTTTCATCAGCGTTACAAAGGAACAGTTTCTCACATAAAGTGGCATAATAAATATCCTCTCGCAAAGTGACATAGGTGGATCTCAGATTCAAATCATGACTTCAACAAAATCAAATGAGGACACGCTAAAAATGCACATTATACCTCCAAGTATGAGGATGAACATACAGTATGTAAAATTTCAGCATCAAAGTGCCCATGAAATTTTTACATAATATGTAAACCAATCTAAATCCTTTAAATTTGAAAGTAGGTACATGTAAATATTTTGGAGGTAAAATAAAAATAAAAATCCCTTTTTTAATTGTATTTTTGGGTTATCTCCTAATAGGTTTACTCAAATTTCACGTGAAGACACTTGTTGGATGCGGAATTAAATTCTACATCCAATGAGCACTTATTATGCACACTTCTGAGAACACTCACATTGATAAAAATCGAAGATACATTTAAAAATGTGTTGAAATGTGTTAGATGTGGAATTTAATTCCACATCCAATGAGTGTCTACACTTGAAATTTGAGTAAACCTATAAAGAGATATGCTCATATACAATTAAAAAAAGTAGTTTTTTTCCGTTCGAAATTTATAACTCTTATATTATTATTTTCCTATTATTTTATTATTTTTCCTTAGGAGGCCAGTTTTAGGCTGAAATTTCCTCTAATGTAATCAGCCACTCAGGTGAAGAAACCACCTCCACCATCATGTTCCAAACAAAAAACTATGAAATCTGAGTATAAACATTACCCCTTTCTATCATTATCAAATTTGGGTCCCCCCGAAATCTTTTAGTTTCCTCACAAGATTCGTTTCTGGACATGGGCAAAAAATCCACTACTTAGATGAAGAAATGGACTGCACCATGAGACTCCTAGTGAAAAATTGGTTCAAATGATTATAAACTTGACATGTTTCGGACAACGTAAACATTAGCGTTGAGAGAATCTACAAGATTCTTGACAGAATATGCATAAGGAATATACTAGGGAATATTCCCTTGAAATATTTTCTATCTCAAAAATCATGCCCTAGCTATGTTGGGATTCACACAGTGGCTATCAGTTCATGGTTCCTTTGTTTTGCCTTAGTGAATGAAAATTCAAGCTTTTGATATGTATTGGGTAATGTTAAATTCAAAGCCAGACCATCTGGTGTTTTGGTGAAAATTGGCAATTGGTTATGGGTGCTCTGGGTTCCAACATGTGGTCCACCTGCTTGGTTTAAAAAATGGAACACTATTTATTATTTTGCAACCACCCTTTCAATTTCAGTTAGCAATTTATTTGAAGTATGGAGCCACTCGTTGGGCAGATGAACCTATTGGTCGGCCAAGTTCAAATCTCGTCAGTCCCCACATTTCACGTGGCACTTCTGGTATGATCGTTGGCCATTTTGTAATAGTGACCATATATATAATATAAATTGGGTGTGGGTGTAGGTCCACTGGACTTGCCCCATTATTATTATATGTATAGTATTATGTATAATATTAGGTATATATATATATATATATATATAGATATATATTATATAATATATATATAACAACTATTAAAAACCCATCGTCGAAGTTTGGGGGGTCACTAGCAAAATTAAAGAGGTGAGAATTTCATCATTTTTTATTGTCGATAGGTGCCTAAATTTCGCTCAGTTAGTTACTACCATATTTGGTAGGTTCTTCCAAATTTAGTGTATCTTCCAGATTTGGTGAAACTCCAACTTTAGGTGGCGCTCTGCTAAATTTAGCCAATGGGGCCAAGTTGACCAAAACTTTGACTATGAATATCTTGAGCATATAAAATCAAATTTGAGTGTCATTTACATCATTGGAACACGGATGATTAGCTCTACATTTTTGTCTTGGTTTTGATGAAATCTAAATATTTTGATTTTTGAGCCTCCTAGAGCTGCCTGAATCATTCCTCCCCACTGAGGAGCCTTTGCTCCTTCAAAAATGTAAATACCTACAATCTTTTGTACTCCCTCATTTGCATAATTTTCCTGACATGTCGTACTTCCTTCTCCTTCAGCTATGTACTTCAAAGGCATAAGTGATAAACTGACACTTGTGTCCTATTTAAACATGTAATACAACTTGAAAAATACATGTTCATTTACAATACTGATCACGACTCATGAAACCCCCATACTTTCTAAAAGTTTATAGCACACTCATTGGTTAATTTTAAATCAGAAACCATAATAAAACCAATATCCAAGCTATCAACCAAAAGGCCAAATATATCATCATGTTGCACTTATAAGTGATGATAAACACTTCACCACTTTTACAAACATTTTGCAACATGTGATTTAAAAAATGTGGTCATGCTTAACTACTTATGAATCCTCATTTCTTACCCAACTAGGTTAATGGCTATCTTCTTATCTTGTCGAAAAACTTCATTGATTGGTTCCTTCTTAGGTTATTTTCTAATCCTCATTTGGTCGTTGCTCTCGATGGAGCTCCTAACATGTGGATCTTTGATGTCCACTCATGTTGCAATGGCTGCAAAAAATATCCTTCCTCCATACTTTACTGACCTTCTTCCTTTCCTAATGTGCAGAAAGACCTTCATGTCTTGCCATTTTTCTTGCTTCCATTCCAAAACTTGGCAACAACATGGTTATACAAGGCACAAAAAGTACACAGTTTTCTATGTCAATATGGTTGTAATAAAAAGGGACTTTAGAATATCAAGACCTTTTATACCTTTCTTAGTTGTACCTAGTGTATTCCTGGTGACAATTACTTGCCTTAGCTCTTCCTCTGCAATTCTCATTATCATGGGAAGATTGTGATGTTTTTACAATATCCTCTTTCCTCGATGGTTTCGGCAATGGCTTGGATTATTTTTCTGAAAAAACCCATGGTTTTTTTTCCTTCCTCTTCAACATACCCCAATCCTTCAAAACGAGGCAATTCGACCACTTTGATGGGATTCACAATACCTTGGCCATTAGCTCCTATACCCTTGTCTTCATATCCCATCTTCTTCATCAATCTTGAAGCAATGCCTATAGAGTACCTTTCAAAATCACCCAAATCATCATCATGGTGTGAAAAATGAAATTGAACAACTATAAATAGTGTTTACCTTAGCTATTGAAGTTGTTGATGATGGCTTCATTAAGCCTTTGTTGCACTTTAACTTTTCCAAGAACTCTTCCATGGCTCATAATTGAAGCTGCAATCTTTTCTTCTCCTCTTTTGCTTCTTGAAGAAGTCTCCTCAATTCAAGATTCTTTTCTTAAAGGCTCTTGTTGATCTCTTCATTTGAATGACGAGAAGAAGATGAAGAAGAAAAATATTCACACAAAGATATAGATGGAGCATCGTCCTTAGCTCTCTCTTTCTCTTGTTCATCTTTTGTCGTTTTCGCCTCATAATCTTTAAACAATATATCTACCAAGTTTCCCATCCTATATAAGGCCTCGTAGAGATATTTTTTCTTCTCTAGTTCCCTTGATTTTAAACATCCATTCTCATCCAAAGCATACTTATCTCACAACCTTAAATTCATAATGCAATAAATTTTAAAGGAGAAATTTCTTTGAGTCAAAACAAAAATTTAAAGCAATTAAAGAAATTGGTAAATGAAACAAAAGAAAAAGGAATTTTCTAGAAATATCATATTTATTTTTGAATCAATGTTTTCCATTCTCACAAAATTATTACGAGGGATGGATCGTAACAATCTAGTGTGAAATGTTTATTTAGAAATAAATGCAATATTTTCATGAAATTCCACATACAATGATGTTATTCCCCAAAGCATAAGGTTTCATTTAGAAATATAATATAAGCTTAAGTTGTAGAATTTATAAATAGAGAATAAAGAGGAGAGCTCATACACTTATCTTTTAACCAAGATGGTCAAAGAAACTAGCTATGAATGGGTAGTTTTTCACTCAATTGTAGGAAACCATTGAAAATTCCACCCCAACGCTAGGTTATGATGCCACCAAGGAAAAATAAACTAAATATAGATTCAAAAGTAACTTACGAAATGCAATAACTCTAAGGATAAGCCAATGTATTCATAACTAAGCACTCATATAACCCTCATCCAATGTCTACTTAATACAAGCAATACATCTCCCTTCTTTGTTGAATAATCCCTTAGGACTATTCGCGTTATAGTTCTCTTAATGTAGGAAAGAGGAACCCTTCCTATTGTTTGGTTTAGTTTCTCATTTTTGTACCCAAATAGCAACAATTAATGGGGGGAAGGGACATTGATTAAAATATCCAAACTCTATTTACATCTAACCATCTCTCTTCTTAGGTCTATGACTTACTCTCATGTAGCTAGCTTGGTTCTTGGTAGATTTGTATCCCAATCTAAAACATGAGGCTATATTTTTTCATAACTTAAGTAATGTTTGAGGATAACAATGGTAAGTGCGAATGGGTGAATGAATTACAACAAAAAGTGTGCATGGAATGGAGGAGGGTTAATAAACCCCACCTAAGTGGATGAATAAATTTTCATAAAGATAAATGATATTTATGTCTCCCCATGATAGCTATAGCTAGCCACTGTACATGAAGAACTATATAAAATATACTTCGTCATAAATCATGTCACGCATTTAATGTTTAAACTTTATTTGTATCTAGCCACCATACATGAACAACTATATCAGGTAGACTTCCTCATAAATCATGTCATGCATTTAATGTTCAAACTTTTATTCAAAATTGATTCATAAGATACATATCTTAAAAGATTGAAATTTTTAAAAAATATATAATTATTTCTTCTTATCTTAGAACCCTTTAATATTCCTCCAAAGTAAGTTCACATCCCTTATCATGCTTTTCACAATCGTTTTGAACATTTATATTAATTTTATTATGTAGATCCTATCATTGAAAATCTACCTTATAATAATACGGAAATCATATTTACTACAACTAAGTTCCAAGGCTATTTACTAAGTGGTTAATAAGTGATCCAAGTGATTCTTAGAAGTCAAATAATAACGCAAATGGTTAATCAATGTGAAAACCATAGGACCACTTACCTCTTAAATATCTCAATTTTCATTTAACTAGATGAATTTAATGAAATTCCTAATTTACTTTTATTATTTTCAATTTTTTAAAGGCTGTTAGTTTTTATTTTAGAAATATGTTATAATTCGAAAAATCAGATAGTTCGTAAAACAAATGCATAATTAAGATAACCAAAACTCATTTGACCAAGTAGCAGATATTAGGTTTTGGAGACTGCTAGCTTTGGACCAAGTAAGAGAGATTAGGTTATGTTTTGACCAAGTAGCAGATATTAGGTTTTGGAGACTGCTAGCTTTGGACCAAGTAAGAGAGATTAGGTTATGGAGATTGCTGGTTATGAATATGAACTTGAGGATCCGCAGCCGACCCGTAAGGATTTTGCCAGTCGATTGGGTTTTAAATTTTGTCGCCCTCCTAATCTCATCGTTCAACGCTTGAATACTAATAACTACAGCTTTTGGCGTTTGAAATGTCCAACTTTTGGAAACTTTGTCTAAATTGGTTATATCCCATTTTCACCTTTAACTTTTCTGTCACAGGTTCTACTCCAATAGATAAAAATTAACATACTCCTTAGTTGTTGAAAGGTGCATTTTAGAACTGAATGAGAGGGATGTATAAGTAAATCAATATTTTAATAAAATAAAATAAAAAATTAATAGTTTAAAGAACAAAATAAAATAATCATATAAATAAAAAAAAAAAAATACTATACAATCAAACAAAAGAATAAAAATACTGTTGTAAAATATTTATATTTCTTTAATTAAAATTTGCAAAGTATAATTTTTGAAAAGAAAATCATATGTTATGAATAATTAAAATATAATTAAGACATAAATATTTCCATTCAAAGTTCTAATATTTGAATTAATTTGATATAGTTTTATATAATTTTTTTTATCATGCCATGTCATGTAATTAAATTAATATTAATTTTAAAATATTAATATACTTATAAATTTAATAATTTTAGATCAATAATTTTGAAAAAAATTTAAATCTCAAAATTTGATCCTTCTCCTCCTATAATAAATTCTCCTCCTATAATAAATCCCTGGACTAGTAAAAAATTTCAATCATATGTATTTATTTAACTTATAATCATTATTCTCCCAAAAATAAAAACTCACATTCTCCTTCCATCTCTACGGTGAGTCGTAGTTCTATGCATCATAGAAAATTTCAATCAAATTATGTGTGTGAAGCATTACACGTTTGACTTCTAATAGTTCTACTCTAATAGATAAAAATTAGCATACCCCTTACTTCTCTATAACAAGTTCTAGTTCCATGCAAGAGAGAAAATTTCAATCAAACTACGTGTTCGAAGTGTTACATGTTTGACTTCTAATAATTCTACTCCAACCGGGAAAAAAAAATACTCCTTACTTCCCAAGAATCAACATGACATAAGTAACAAACCAAGTACAAATTTCACAAAGGAAAATCAAAACCATGATAACATGTTTTTAGCTTGTAATGTAGCACAAGAAAAACAAAGTGATGTATGGTTTCTAGATTGAGGGTGCAACAACCACATGACAGTGAACATAGAAATTTTTTCCAATATAGATCAAAGTGTGAAATCTAAAGTGACACTAGGGACTGATAACAAAGTCTTTGTCATGGGAAAAGGAAGAGTCAATATTGTAATAAATAAGAGGGAGAAGAAGCACATTTCAGATGTTTATTTTGTCCCTGGTTTGAAGCATAACCTCATAAGCACTAGACAACTCAAGCAAAAGGGCTACAATGTCTTTCAAAAATGATAAGTGCGTAATTTTGAAGAAGCCTTCAAGGAGAAAACTGATTGCAAAAGTTCAGATGACAAGGAATAATATGTTTCCCCTAAAGATAAAATTAGATTTGGAGGAAGAGCACAATTGTCAATGAATACACAAGATGATGAAAGAAAAGTTGCACATGTCCACACAAGTAAACTTTAAACCAGAGGTCAATGGTGAAAATTGGTTATGGCATTTTATATTTGGTCATCTCAACTTTGGAGGTTTAAATTTGTTGCATAGGAAAGGCACGGTGAAGGGGTTTCCGCTTATAGAAAAACCAGACAACATATGTGAAGGATGCATCTTGGGAAAACAACAAAGAAAGACATTTCCCGCAAGAAATTCAATAAGGGCAAAAGGACCCTTGGAGATTATCCATTCAGATTTATGTGGACCAATGCAAACACCATCAATTGGTGACAACTACTATTTCTTGACATTCATAGATGACTACATAAGGAAGACATGGGTCTACTTCCTAAAATAGAAAAGTGAACTATTTGAGTGCTTCTGCCCATACAAATCTCTTATTGGGAAGCAACGTGGACACTGCATCAATGTCTTGAGGACTGACAGAGGTGGTGAATACATCTCAAACGACTTCCTTCATTTTTTCAGGGAGCATGGAATTCACAAGAAAATTTACAACAAGGTATACACCTGACTAAAATGGTGTCACAGAAAGGAAAAATAGGACAATTATGGAAATGGAAAGGAGTATGTTGAAGGAAAATCATTTTCCAAATGACTATTCGGTTGAAGTTGTCACTTGTGTAGCATATATCATTAATAGGGGTCGGCCAAAAGTGTCAAGAATATGGTTCCAGGAGAGGCATGGAGTAGAAAAAAGCATAGTGTCACTCAATTGAGGGTGTTTGGTTGTGTGACATATGCACATCTCCCGAATGAGTTAACGAAGAAGCTGGATAACAAGGGGGAGAAATGCATATTTGTTGGATATAGTGATTAATCCAAGGCATACAAGCTCTACAATCCATCAAACAAGAAGGTCATAATCAACAAAGATGCGCAGTTCATAGAAGTGGAAGCACATAATAGAAGTTCAGAGAAGACAATCAATGTGAAAACATGTATGCCACATGAGGACAAAGAGGAATTGACCGCAACAAGTAATTCCTTAACAACAACTCCTTCTACTCCTATTCAAGCTCAACAAAGGAGTCAACAAGTGACATTGTCAACAAATAACATGACAACGTCGCGTAGTCAAGCAAGTAATACCCCAAGCACACCTCAAAGACCCACAACCTCATCTACTTCTAGCACAACATCAAGTTATATGTCAAGCCCATCTTCTACAACCATAAGAAGACAAAAATTCAGAAATTTAAGTGAAATTTATGAGCAAAACAAAGTTGATAGTGGTGTTGGTCTTAATTCCTTATTTGCATTGTTTTGTCATGTAGATAACCCAATCCATTTTGAGGATGAAGTAAAAGAAGGAAAATGGGTTATGATAATGGATGAAGAAATAAGAGTAATAGAAAAGATTGACACGTGGGAGTTAGTGGACCTTCCAGAAGGAAAGGAAGTCGTTGGAGTGAAGTGGGTCTATAAGACGAAGAGCAACGTTGAAGGAAACATTTAAAGGCATAAAGCAAGGCTAGGTGTCAAAGGATACAAACAACAACATGGAAAATATTATGCAGAGACATTTGCACCAATCGCGATGACGGAGATAGTGTGTATAATGGTGTTGATTGTTGCACAACATAAATGGAAAGTGTACCAAATGGATGTAAAATCAGTGTTCTTGAATGGAGTGTTTAAAGAGGAAGTATATGTTGCACAACCACCAAGTTTTGAGGTAGAAAGCCATGAAGACAAGGTGTATAGGTTGAGTAAATCTCTTTATGGTCTGAAGCAAGCACCATATGTATGGTATAATAGGATAAATGCTTACTTGATGGAAAATGGCTTTGACCAATGTGACAGTAAGCCTACTCTCTACATCAAAGAGAGTGATGGTAAGTTTCTTATTGTTGTCTTATATGTAGATGATTTGATTTTTACAAGCAGTGATGATTTCCTCATCGTTGATTTTAAAGAAGTCATGAAATGTGAGTTTGAAATGACTGACTTGGGGTTGTTAAGGTATTTTTTTGGCATAGAATTGAAACAAACAAAAAATGGTATTTTTATTTACCAATCAAAATATGTAGCAGACATTTTGGAGTGGTTTAATATGCATAACAGAAAGCCCACACTAAATCCAACTATCATGGTGTTGAGAAAAGAAGATTGCAACAACAATGTTAATCTGACATTATACAAAAGTATGGTCGGAAGCTTGATATATTTGACAACAACTAGGCTAGATATAATGTTTGCAGTATGCCTCGTGTTGAGGTTCATGGAGACACAAGGAGACACATTGGCAAGCAACCAAAAGGATTCTAAGGTATGTCAGTGGGACACAAGAGTATGGTATTTTGTACACCATTACAAATGATTTTATGCTGGTTGGTTACACTAACAGTGACTAGGCATGAAGTGTTGATGATAGAAAGAGAACGTCAGTATATGTTTTTCATTTGGATTCGAGAGCCATTTGATGGGCCTCCAAGAAGCAGCAGATAGTGTCATTGTAAATAACAAAAGATGAATATGTCTTCACAACAGCAGTAGCGTGTCAAGCAGTTTGGATGAGAAAAATGTTGAGGGATTTATGCCATGATAAAGAGGGAACAACCACTATTTTCTGTGACAACAATTCTGCAATTCACTATCAAAGAATTATGTTTTTCACAAGAGAACCAAGCACATTGATGTTAAATATCAAATCATTAGAGAGTTAATTAACAAAGGTGAAGCTGTGTATAGTTTGCTAACATTTTTGACAAAGCCATTGACACTTGAAATTTTTGTTTATCTCAGAGTTTGTTTGGGAATTGTCAATGGCGGCATTAGTGATTAAGGGGGAGTTTTGGAAAATTAATCCCAACGACTACGTTAAATACACTTACAACAACCACAATTGCCAAGTATAATTTGTTTGCAAGTTGCTGATTTTTATTTGAAAGTTGAAGGACAGATCGAAGGACACATTAAATGAAGTTCTCACTATGAGTACAAATTCTCCATTCCACATCAAGTAATTAAGAAGGAATATGTATTTAATGAAGAGTTGGTAAAAATGTATGGGAATATACTCACTCCGCAACATAGAAAATAGATTCACTCCCCCACTCTCTCATGTGTTAATGAGTAAAAATTGTATGTTTTGAAATATATGTATGTAAAAGTCTCTTGCATAATTGAGAGGGTAAGTCTAAGAGGTCAAGAGGAGAAAATCATGGAGCAAATCTTGGTGCTCACATGAAAACAATTTGTTATGGGGTTTTACAATGAGTTACTCCACAGTTCCTTGTGAATGTAAATCTCAGTAATAGCTTTCGTTTTACAGTATGAAAGAAAGGCCTCCATTTTAAAATGTTAATGTAATTTCATGTGTTTTGAAATATAATTTAAAATATAGCTTGTTGTAATATGCTTTGAAATTTCAAATCTAGTTTTACCGCATAGCCACTCTGTTTTTACCGGTGTTAAATTTTTGAATTTTAGCTCCAGTTTAGTTGCCATTTCTTCTCCCAACAGAAGTCCTAAGAAAGACTCTCCTCTACCCCCAAATCTTCTTTCAGTTCTAAGGGTTCAATGGCTTCATTCCAACCACTGAGACTTGTACTAAACTGTGGTTGGCCTTTATGATCAAGGGAAATGAAACCTATCTTGTCAAACTTTGCTTAATCCCTAATCCCTCACATATCCATCTTTCTCCATACTCCCTCGCATGGCACTGCCATGTCGTGTGCTTAATTAAATGGGAGTGCCACAATCTGATAAATAAGAGTGAAATCAAGTATTTTACTTTACTCTTATCTATCCAATTTTCAAGATATTAAAAAATTTACACTCAAATTATTTTAACTATAGACATCTAATTTTTCTTCTAACATCCATTGTTTGTAGTTGCAAACCCATCTATTCCATCCATCCCTTGCATGATGTTTTGGTGAGCTTGAATCGTTAGAAAAGATTTCAATGGGGAGATCCCTCCACTGTCGAGCATTTGAATGTGTTGGAATGGTTCTCTATGTCATCGACACCAAGTACTAATAACAAGTGACCAATGCAATCACGAAATCAATGAGATAACTAAATATAAATATATGGTGTACCTATTTAGTTATCATTCATTTCACGCTAACTTTCATATTGACTTTACTTGAGTATCATTTGTAAAGTATCTGCATTATAGCTTGTATGAGTGTAAAGTATTTAATTATGGTATTATTAGTTTTTCATTGTATTATTAGTCCCTGCCTCTGGCAATGTAGGGACTCTAGTGATTATACTACGTTGACCAGACATTAATCGGTCTTTTGACCAAAAAAATTTGTGTACTATCAAAATTTAACCAAATTTTATCCCTGGAAATTTTGGTGTAAGAAACTTATAACCAAACTTCTGAATTCAAGGTCTTATTACAAGCTTCACATGCCCTGATGTTATTTCAGCCGTGACAAGTTATTTTATCATAAGTTTTTCAAAACAAATGTTTTGCGCAGGTAAATTATTTTATGCAAATTTTTTAAGCCTCCACTTCCAATGGAAAGCGAGCTGCCATCTACCATTTCTTCTGGGCACCTGTCACCTCTTCTACACTCATATCTCCTCTTCATTCCACCACTCTTCTACCTGTCACCTCTTCTATGCTCCCACCTCCTCTTCATTCCCCCACTCTCCTCCATTCCCCATTTCATTCCAGCCTCCATTCCCATTTCATTCCTGCCTCCTCTTCATTCCCCCACCCCCCATTCTCCATTCTCCACACTGTGGATGATCAGATTGGATGCCAACCTGAACATGAGCACGATTTCAAGTATTTCAATTAGATAATCAATGTTTTTTATTTTCTATTTGAACTATTTATTTTCTATTTCAATTATTTCAAATAGATAACCAATGTTTTTTTATTTCCAGTCAATAACCACGCAAGCAAATAGCAACAAGGCATTGAAATTTACATAGAAGCCATATTTCCAGTGGCTGCTAAAGGGGAGGCATGTATCAAAGAAAAGGAACATGTAGGTGCAGTTTACTGAGAAGCCATAGTTCCAGGGGATTCTAAAGCACATGTATCAAAGAACAAAGAAAAGTAAGACAATATGCTCAAAACTTGTATATTTAATCATTTATCCCTACATAAACCAAATATTTACTATTTACTATTACTATCTGCAAAATACTTATGCTATTTACTATTTACTATTTATTGTGCTTTTTCTTTGTAGTAAGAAAAATAGATATTTACTATTTCTAATTAGAAATGCAAAGGATAAAATTATTAGTGAAGCAACCAAACAAGATAAATATTCCTCCTCAGCATCCCTCTCCTCTCCTGCAAGAATACCAAGACATTTTCAAAAATCCTCCTTCAACTCCTCCTGCAACAATACAAAAACGATTTTGAATATTGATAGCTCATATGACTAGTATTGTAATATGGTATAGAGATTATAGAAATGATTGCACACCTTGTTGTTCATGCCGAAGGGCTTTGGACTGCATTTTAGCAAACTTGCACATGGTTTGAATCCATTAAGTAGAGCCAATATCAGTAATAAAAAACATAGGGAAACATGCATTATATGCTTACCATCTCTAATGGGTATTGCTACACTCTGTTCCAAAACCCATAACAGAGCTAAAATATGGAAAATACAGCCCCAAAAATAGGGAGATAACACCTTTTTAGACATTTTGTACCAAATCCCAACTGAAATAGTCAAAATTTCAAAACTAATCAAAAGGGAGATCCTGTTTTCAACCAAGATCCCAGCCAAGATCATTACAATTTCAGAACTACTCAAAAAGGCAAAGCATCTCTAATTGATATTAGAGCAGTGTGTTCCAAAACCTAGCCTCCATTTCGGGTAAGACATTATATGATAACTGCTGCTTCCTGTTGAATCTCCACTCCCACCATAGCCATCTTGTTCTTGCCTTCCAGTGATGTCCTTGTGCATATTCAAAGTTGTTCCAGCCTCATAACTAGAGGACCCTGTTCTCTTCAATATTTCAGACCTACCCCAAATTTTGTCTCGATACTCCATGTCCATCTTGAATCTTGAATGGACAGTCCCATTCGCTGCATCTTGAGTGCTCTCGTGCTAAAACACCTTTTCTTGTAAAGTTGTTATTAGATGACTATGCCAAAGGAGAGATCCTCGATTGCGTAAACAATGGAGAACTAGGTTTAGAAAATCAATATCCATTGTGCCCTCGGCATGCATATTCCATGAAATTCTAAGGAGCTGGTGGGTGACTGAAAGGGCTTTCAGTTCTTTCTTACAACGTAGGCGATAATGGCAATGCCACAAACAACTCATTGGTCTTGCTGAAGGAGGTACCTAGACATAGCAACCATGAAGTTAAAGCAAATTTGACATGTTACACTATACGTGCATGCAGCCAATGATTTATGTGCACAGGTGTTATGCTCTAGAAAAACATGCAACTAATAAATTATGTGCATAGGTGTTATGCTCTGGAATTTCAAATCTATTTTATGTAAATGGAAAAAGGATTTAATATTTCCAATTTTATAAAATTTAATTTGTCAGGGCCTCTTTGGTATTTTCTTAACATTTAAGATAGTATAAATTTTTAAAGAATCTAGCCCTGTAAGTGCATATTTCTCACTAAAGTGCAGTTCAATAATTCTCAAACTGTGATTTGTGTAGCTGTTATGTTCTTCTCATTCCCATAAAGTCCAAAAGTATATGTTTATACAGTATCAAATATCTCACATCATGAAAAAAACTAGTATTGTTATGCAAATCCATTCACATTGCATTGTGCATGTATGCACGCCAAATTTTGTCACATGTATATAGAAATTACAGTCTATGAAAACAATTTCCCTTTTTAATGTCTTAAAATTCGATGCATTCCAATGGCTGCCAAATGTGAAGCTTGTTTTTCATATATAAATTCTGAGAACTTCATGACACCACCCTTACAAAGTAGATCTGGTGAGTCACCTATACCAGGGGATATGCAGGACAAGAAGGGCTGAGTACTGATTGGTCTTTGCCATGGCCATCTCAATATGCACTAAAAATGGACTATCATGGTTTGAATATGAAGAATCAGCAAACCAAGTATCAAGGCATGCCAGGGCAACCAGAATTCCCCTGGAATTAGCAAGAGTTGACAACATAAGAGGCTGGTAAGGCCAAAAAAATGAAAATAAATACGTCGCAGATCTTGCCCTGAAGAAAAACCCTAATACTTTGAGCCTATGTGTGAAGGAGGAAGGTGGACAGACTGTAACCTATCAACAACCAAATGCAAGGTGGATTAGAATCCCAAACACAAAAAATGGGAAGCAAATCAGAGCAATAATAACACAATAGACATAAAATGTGTTGTCGTTCACCTGACGGATGGTCTCCTAGTATTAAAAATGCCTGTTGAAAATGTTTTTGGTTGGGTTTTCACTCACATAAATTTCCTTCACTCGAATAAATTTCCTTATTCACGAATTCTAGAAGATTGTCTAAGGATTTGAGCACTGGACATGTTCCCATGTCTACTTCAGGATCAAGATGATGAGGATATCGGGATATAACTTTGGGATGATCAGTTGCTTTAGGTGTGTAGAATAGAACTGTGCAAAAAATATATATTTGCAGGAGTGTTAATTTTACTTCCATTACATGTCTATGTGATTCTGTAAATAATTTTTTTTAAACATCAAATTTTTTACAATTCATGTGCAGAATGATAGAGAGGAAGATAAGTTTTTTTAGCTTCCAACTTCAGTAACCTTAAGAAAAGTTACCGGATGTGTAGAATACAAGAGTTCCTCCCTCACTAAATGAGGGTGCTAGTAGTTCAAGCACTTAGAGTATTATTAGTGAAGAAGAATTTGATGTGATTCATTTCTAGAACCATCTGCCTAAGAGGAATTGGGTATTGAGTCGGAAGAAGATTAATCTATAAGTACTCATTATTTTCCTGTTAATATAAATGGTAAAATACCTATGATCATCAATCGTAGGAGCGTGGACAAGAAACTTATCCATGGTTTTCCCTACGTAGATTTTTTCGGAGCTTGAGTTGTGCTATATATATTTTTTACCACCCATTGATTAAGTGGTTGGAAACAAGGGTTGTGACTCGAACTCACCTTATTGAGCAGTGCTAGAATGGATCTTAGGTAACATTGAACTAAGTGTTTCATAAGAAAATGGCATTTGAGGTTGAAACTGTGTATATAGATCAAGATATAGTAACTTTGACAATCCTCTCATGAATCAACAATTGCAAAAAGGCTTTGAGTTAAAACAGATCTGAATGTTTGATCAAAAAATATCTTTGAAGGGAGCATTTTGAATGCCTTCTATAAAACTAAGAACATCCTCTGGAGCCTATGCAAAACCTGTAATGGATGTAGAGATGTACCTTTGCAAAGGACACTTGGAGTGCATGCAGAGATGTCACATACAAAGTACTAATAAATCACCACATTTTACGTTGTGGGCCCACAAATTTACCCTTTGTATAACTCTTTGGGCTCGCTACCCTACAACAGGGCCACTTGCCTCACGACCCTATTTTCCAGAAGTTTCCAAAAAAACAACATGCAATACGTGGATGAATTAGCAACATTCCTTGATAAGTATTGAACTTACAATGTTTACTTCCCTTACTGAGGAATTTCTAATGTAACAGTTGTATCCCTTTTCAAGGGGGAGTTTTTTGAATATCTCGGGAGAAAAATAATTGGGTTTATTCTAAGGGACATATTGTTCCATAGCTAAATCTGTCCTCAGTTAGGCTTTTTTTTTCCTTACCTTCACCTCCAGCTCGATCATTTGCAGCGAGGCCTCTATTCAAAAAAATACTCTGCAACTTGGCGACTCATCCTCCAATTCACTCTGGCAGATTGACATTTTAGGTCAGGTCTTCTTTTTCTTTTTTGTAGCTGGGTCTGGCATGGTCTCTCCTCAATTGTGTAGCTTGGTCTTTTTGGTGTTCGTTCCATGGTTTTCATTATTACCCTACAACATACCGTGCTTGGTGTATCATTTGGTCAAAGCGTCGATTCATCAAGGTATTTCCTGGCGGTATTTTCTTTTGAGCGTCTTGGTTTTATTATAGAGGAGATTTACAAATGAAATTTTTCATGGTAGAACAAGTAGCAAGGTCAGAGGCAACAAACTTGATTCTTCGCCTGGACAACCTAAAGAAGGTGCATGTAAGGGTTTCAAAATTTACTGGGGATGAAATTGCTCTCTGGGGTTTCCTTCTAACAAGTGCTCTTTCTCTCGAAACAATGACACTTACATTACCCAGTTCCCTCAATATGTCCATAGGAAGACATTCTTAAAGCAACTTTTGGGTTTGGAAAGACCTTATGGAAAAGCTTTGATAATTATAACAGAAAATCACAGTCAATACTGCAAGGGTTGTTGGAGTTCTTCAGACAACTAATGACTCTTTATTTACAGAACAAGGTGTTTTCCTAAAACACGAGTAGCTTTGTAGAGACAATATTCTATATAGGCGTGGGGTTGAATTGGTATTTTTATATTTTTGCATGATTATTAAGCTTAGTTTTTTGCTTCAACATTTTCACGGTCACTATCTCATGACATTTTACCTTTTGAAGTCACTTCAACTTTATTTGGCATGTGTTTTTTTTTTTAATGTTTTCATGATGCTTGGAATTGGATGACAGTGAGTTCTGAACTTGATAACACAATTATTCTATGTGAGTGTAAGGATGAATTTCTTTGGGCATTTTCCATTAATAAACATGAGAGTTTTTAGCATTTTCCATTAATAAACACAAGAGTTTCTATAGCATTTGATTTAAGTTTTTTCTTCCATGGATAAATACTATTTAAATGTTTTCTGTCATTCTGTTTTTCTTTTAAGCTATAAATATTGTAAACCTTTTGCTGAAATTCAAACAAATTGTCTTTGAAAAATGTGTCGATAGAACTATTGGAAATTTGTTCTGTTGTACCATAGTTAAGAGCCAAATACTTCATATATAGTTCAAATTGTGTTTAAGAATTTTTTTAGCATTGACCACTCCGTCCCTGGTGCCTGTTTCAAATTCAGCGAGCAATCATCTTTGTGGGCACTATAACCTTCTCTTCTGCAATAGAGTCCAAAGATCAAACTTTTCCAACATCTAAAGCCAGCACTTCCATGGTGTAAGCAATCTTGCTCTCAAATTTGAAGATTTCATAATTGAAGAAATTGCCGACGACAATGAGATGACGATGAAATTGATTTTTATGTCTTATTCTGAGTGAATTGATTTAGTCAACAGAAATTTGAATTTTCTTATATATGCACGCAATGCAAGTGTCCCCACCATGAGGTAATATGAACAAATGTTGACGACAATGAGATGACCATGAAATTGATTTTTATGTCTTATTCTGAGTGAATTGATTTAGTCAACAGAAATTTGAATTTTCTTATACATGCACGCAATGCAAGTGTCCCCACCATGAGGTAATATGAACAAATGTTGAAGCCTATTCAGACCGTGTTGGCAACATCTAGTTACATCTCGGAAACATGCATGTTGATGTATTTCAGTGTGGATGAGTGGTTGATAGATGGGCCCACTCAAATCATGTTAAAATTACTGCCAAAGTCATTGTGGCAACTGAGTTTCTCAACCCCTCTAGGGACTATTGCTATGATAGTGGCTCCCTTGTTATATATGTGTTTTTCTTTATTTTTAGATTTCATAACTAAATAAATTAGGTTGAATTATATTTTTTAAATTTAGATTATATATATAAGTTTTTTAATATTCTTATAAATTAATTAAGCTATATTTTTTTATTAAATTATATATAGAGAGGTTGTAATTTTCATGTGAACTGTTTAATTGTTAGTTAGTTAGATCGCAGAAATTTAGTCCAACTAAATAATTTCTAATTAAGCCGGGTTCACATATTATTAGTTGATTGTGTATTTAAAATAGTGTGCTTATCTTAAATCAAAATTTGATATTTTTATATATAAAATAATTAATATTTAATAAAATACAAAATATTATTTAGTGCATAATATTTTTAAGTGTAATTATACTATTCAATTATTATTATGTATTATATAAAAATATTTATATTATTTACAAATACTTATTATTACCATGTTGCTTACATATCATGATTTAGAACTCATAAATTTCATTACTTACCATTAATACTTAAAGTTTAATAAAAAATTCAATGTTGGTTGAAAAAAATGATATAAAGAGTTATGATTCACCGCAAAAGAGGAAATGAGGTGATTTGAAGGTTACTTACATATGATTCGAGATCTTGTCTTTGATCTTGTCTTCTTATCTACCATGTGTCTTAACTTTTCGAATATTAATTTTATTTAATTGAAAACATAACAGTGGAATGAGGGTGGCTGATGGAAGGAATCCATCTCTTCAAAGAGTTTTAACCATTTTTTTAATTTTGATGTGTTCAAGAAAAATATGGATAGAATTTTTTTTTCGGTTCATCAAATACTTTTACTCAGAAGTGTAAATGTGTTAGAAAACCTGCACAGATGAATCTAGCTAGTAAAGGTTGAACACATAGCTTTGCAGAGCAAAAACATTAAAAGAAAATTGAAAGAAGAAAAGAATTCTTTTTCGTTCATACTTTTACTCAGAAGTATGTGTTCTTCTCCCAATGATTTTTACTATAAAGCCAAAAGGAAAACATAGAATTAGTTAAGACCATAATATAGCAAAATGAAAGCAAAAGCAAAATAATAGAGAAAAATGCAAGAGATAGAAACAAAAAGAAAACATAGAATTAGTTAAGACCATAATAAAGCAAAATGATTAAATTAAATAGAGAATAATCATTAGTTAAAATTTAAGTTTTCAAAATAAATTATATATATATATATTATATATATATATATATATTAAAATAAAATATAAATATTAAAAAAAAAAATCCTATTTAGTTTTTAATTTATAAACATTTATTAATATAAAATATAAAAAACATTTTCTTTTCTCATCTATTATCTCACTTTGTATATATTAAAATATAAAATAGGCTACTCAATGGATGAAAAACTTAAATACATACTCTTCAAACTTGGTAACTATACAAAAACATTTCCCCTACCCTTACTCTTGATATGGCACTGGAGGTAACAATCCAATACAGACGCTTCCAACCATCAACGAGAGTCATGTGAAGCTTGGTTAATGGAAAAATACTGAACCCTCTAGTCGTACAGATTTTCTTGTCTTTATTAACGAATGTAGCAAATTAATATTTAATTTAATTTATGGTGTTGTTTTACCGTGATTTTTTTTGATATTTTAGTGTTGGTTGAAAAATTTGATGTGAAATTTTGATTTGTGTTATTTAAATTGGTTTAGCAGGTTAAAAAATCTTTACAGCACTCAGATTGTGTAGAAATTATCAATCGATTTATGATTTCAATAAATTCCTACCAAATTTAAAAAAAAAATTTAAAAAAACCCACTAATTTTTTTTCCAAAAAATCCCATTAAAAACAACTAAAATATATACCGTTCAAATTTCTTTATTGAAAATTGTTGTATGAAGTCTACTTTTTTTTAGAAGAGACAAGGAATCCGTGCTCAAGTGTGGACGGAGTATGTGAAATCTCGTGGTGGCACATAAAACATGCCAATGACTTGGTATCAAGTCAATATTATACTTCCAATTTCCTTATCAGCGATTGTTCTATGAAATCCAATTATTTAAAAAGTCAATGATCCCACGCAATATTTGATTTGATGTCAATATTATCGTTCGAATTTCGTGATCAACAATTCCCATTATTGAAAAAGACAGATTATAAGTCAAAGTCAAAGACGCCTCCGAATACAGTGACCAGGGATTTATTACCATGGTTACTAAATTCGGCCTAATCGAGGTAAAAATAACTCGAAGATTAAAGTCAATTCGTATGGGCAAAAGCAAATGATAATAGGGAGATCAACACTGATTTAATAGGGATTTCTCCTTCCCCAAACTGTAAAAACACAATAATGGACTGTCAGTGTGTTCCTTACAACTGAGAGGGGAAGTAGTCAGCAGCTCAAACCAAAGTAATAAGAATCTTATTTAGATTAAAGTAAATTCCGTAGTTTTTGAAATATACAGTTTTGAAATATGTTATTTAATTTTTTAGGAATTGAATTTTTTAATAATTAGTTTAATTATTTTTATAACTATTTTTTTATTTTTAAGTTTAAATTTAAATTCGAACTTGGTAACTATAAAGTAACATATTATTTTATCATTTTCTAATTTAAATTTAAATTTGAACCTAGTAATTATAAAGTATTAAAGACGATATAACAATAATAATGTAAGGGCACAATAATAACAATAGTGGGCTTCTATGGAGCACAATAATAACAATATGGGGACTACATGGGCACAACAATATAACAAGGGGGTTGTGCTAATAACAATAAAGGGTCATACTAGTAGTATAGGGACCTAACATGCCCCTCTCCTTCAAAAAGTGTTGTCCTCAACGCTTGAGTAGCTCATAAAATTCTTGTCCTCCCACGTGGAATCTTCAATGGGTAAGTTCTTCCACTTGATGAGATACTCTGAAATTGATCGATTTCGTAGCTGTCGGGTTCTTGTTTCTGTGACTGCTCCAATATGATTTTTCCTTCCTCGTCAAGTTCTGGCAATACTATTTGAATTGGGATTTTCCGCAACTTTTGAATGAGAGGCCACACTTCTTCATCCTTCTTCCATTCATCCCTTGCGTTGTTTATCCAATCTAGTTGGATAATAGAAATAGCACAAAACAATGTTTCCACAACCTCATCCTTTCTTGAGAGTGCATCTGCAAGAACATTTTTCTTCACTTTTTTGTAGATAATTTCAAAGTCATAACCCAACATATTTGTGACCCATTTTTTCCGTTCTTCTAAAGATAACTTTTGTTCTAAAAGGTATTTAAGACTATCATAATCCATTTTTACCTTGAAGTGTCTTTCCATTAGGTATGGTCGCCATTTCTTAAGTGCATGTAGTACTGCCAACATTTCCTTCTCATAAATAACTTGCTTGAAATGTAGCCATAAAAATACCCAACCAAATACATCAAAAATTCTTTCACTGCGATGTTGATATGCCCATTGTTTCATTCGATTCTGCACCAAAGTGGCATTATCCTTTAAAAGTTGGAGAACTTGTTGTTGATGGTTGATGTCATCTTTCACTACTTGAATCTTTTTCTTCTTGGTATGTCCTTCTATCTTGAGAGTTTGAGGAGTCGTAATTTCTTCCAATGTATTACAAGATATGGTTGGATTCATTTCTTGATGCTTGATGTGATCTTTCACTTCTTGAACGTTTTTCTTCTTGATATGTCCTTCTATCTTGATAATTTGAGGAGTGGTATTTCCGGTCAATGCATTACAAGATATGGTAAAATTCATTTCTTCTTTCTCGATGTGATGTTTCCCTTCTTCAACCTTTTTCTTCTTGATATGTACTTCTACCTTGCGAGTTTGAGGAGTGGTAATTCTTTCCAATGCTTTACAAGATATGGCCAAATTCATTTTTTCTTTCTCTGGGGTTGGTTCCTGGTGTATGTCCTCTTTTTTCAATGTTTCTTGACGATTTTCTTCCTCCTATTCATAATCTGTGTAAAATAATTTCTTCTCAGTACACTTATGACCTTTAGTGTATTTTCTATCACAATTGTAACAAAGCCCTTTTTCTCTTTTTTCTTCCAATTGTTGTCATGTAAACCTTGTAGGTTGTGGAAGGCTAAGAGGAAAAACGCTTCCATAATTATAGTCGTGAGTGGTGGGATTCCTTGTTTCCATAATTTTGCATTCAATTTTTCTTGCTAACCTACATGCCTTCTCCAATGAATTAGGTTCCCAAAGAGGAGCCTTATGTTGAATGTTATCATTTAGAGTCCCTATGAAAACATCAATCCTTTGTTTCTCTGCAATATCATTTACCTTTATATTCAATTTTTGAAAGTACTCAATGTGCTTTGTCACTGACCCCTTTTGTTCGAAATTTATCAATTTGCTAAAGAAGGTGTTACTCTTTGTATCCTCATAATGTGCTATCATTTCTTCCATGAAAATTGACCAAGTGACAAGTGTTTTACGAGAAAAAATCCCTTTATACCATAAAAATTGATTTGATTCTAAATATAAAGATGCAATATGTACCTTTTGTAACAGTTAAACCTCATGTATATCAAAATATTGCTCCATCTGTAGTATCCAATTTACGGGATCCTTGCCATCAAACTTTCTCATATCATTTTTTCTTGATTTTAGAAACTTGATCTTGAAACCATTGTAACTCAATAATTTTAGATCTCCAAGTTCTGAAATTGCATCATGTAGTAGCCCTCTAAGTCCTCTTTCTAACCCCACAAGTCTTATCAAAATTTGATTCTCCAAGAAAGAGTTATGCCCAATCTCCTAAGATGACCTCATTATATAATGTTTCACTAGATCGAACTTGTATGACATGTCACATGTCACTGTTTCAACCTTCAGATTTGAAAATTATACACAGAAAACTACAGTGTGTCATCTTTCTGTAACTTCTTACGAAATTTCAATTTGTTGCTTAGAGAGAAAGTTATCATGATTTTCCCAAGGTCACTTGTTTAGAATGTAATTCGAGAATCTTAAAAAAACCTAACCTCCTCAGATTATATCTTCGAAAATATAGCGAGAAAAGATCTGAGATTCAGACCCAAGCTTCAACAAGATTTCAGATCAAATGGGTTTTGATTTAAGAGTTGGAACCTTTGCAGAAAAAATATTATAGTGAAAATTACCTGATGACCTATTCGAGATGAAATTCTAAAGCTTGCAAAAACCTTAACTTGCTCAGATCATATCTCCAAAAATATAGTGCGACAAGATCTGAATTTTAGAACCAAGGTTCAGACCAATCTTTTCTCAAATGGGTTTTTTGTTTTAGCTTCTGAAACATCGTAGCGAAAAAGTTATAGTGAAATTGCCATGATGGCCTGTTTGGAGCAATGAAACCGTAGAATCCAAAGCTTTGATACCAAATGTTATGAAACCAGCTCACAAAAAGATAGAAAAGATAGATCAACACCTTAGAATTCAGCCTCTTCGAGGGGGAAACCTCCTTTACATTACATAAATGAAAAATTCTTGGATGATACAAACGACTAGACCTCCTTTCTATATATAGGAGTTTAAGGGGTCAGAATAAAATGAGAGTCGACATAACAATAATAATGTAAGGGCACAATAATAACGATAGTTCACTTCTATGGGGCACAATAATAACAATATGGGGACTACATGGGCACAACAATATAATAAGGGGGTTGTACTAATAACAATATGGGTTACACTAGTATTATAGGGACCTAACAAAATGTAATCAAAGATTAACACAAATAAATATATAAAAACATATATGTATAAAAATATGTATAAAGAGATCGATGAGATGGAAAATGCCCATGAACCGACAACCTCCTATAGTTGCATACAACCTCATATCGCCATGTATGGGATATAAGTGGCCTCTCGCAAGCTGTATATATATCTGAAATGTAATCGATTCTAACTAAGGTGTCTATAATCTTTCGGCTTAAAGAAATCATTCAAATTGGTTGTTGAACAATCAACTACTTCTTCAAGACATTCCCACAATCTCACCATTTTTTTAAAATTTTATTTAAACATTGATTTAAGATCTTTTTTATTTAATCAAAGCAATAATTTAATGCTAATTATAAAATCTTTAGTGTCTAATGAATTAAATGGTGCAAAATACAAGGCTTTTGGTGGGAGAATGAATTCTCACATCATTGAAATGAATAGTAAACAAATAGTACAAAAATCAACATAACATTCAATATAATATAAAGACACAATCTTTACCTTGGAAGTTCAAATGGATTAAATCGTGCAAAATACAGGGCTTTTGGTGCGAGAATGAATTCTCACGTCACTGAAATGAATAGGAAATAAAAGTACAAAAATCAACCTAACATTCAATACAACTTAAAGACACAATCTTTACCTGGGAAGTTCAAATGCCAAAATAACATTCAATAGTTGCTAAATGTTCTTACTTTAGTAATCTTTGGTTACAATGTAGCTAATGGCTTTTTGTGTCTCCTCTTCTCCATAAGAGAAAAAGCCTTTTTGAGAGTAAAAGCATAGAAACAAATAGGGAGAGCTTGGGTAATAGAAAGGCAAATAAGTACAACCTTTAATTTCACATTCCTAAGTCCCTTTTTCCTTATTATTGTTTTTCTTTTCCATTTATTTATTTTTTCCTCTCTTTGTCTTATTATTTTTGCATCATGTTTAATAATTTTCAACCATTAGTTAATTGTTGAATTATGTTTGCTAAGACTTTGGCAACCATTCACTTGTTTGCATATGTTTCAAATCACACCTCCCCATTGATAGGCCTTTTGATGTTCAAAACTTTAGAGGATCAATCTAGATCAATGTCTTTTATATGATTCTTTGAATAAGGTTATAACTTTGGATTATGTGTACAACTTTGATTCTACCTTTGGCACAAGATCTTGGCATTAACTATTTGTTAGGGTTCCAGTTATGGCTTTCATTTTGGTTTCTAGCTCACTTGTTCCTGCAATGTAAAAGGCTACTTATTGACTTTCAACTCCAAGAAATCTACAAATCCAAATTATAATAAACTTTCACTCTGATTTCTCTCAAAATTTGGAGATTGTCCATTTAGTAGTCAATGAAGCCAAGTCAAACGATGTTTTTTTTCTTCAGTTTGACCCCAAAATGATACATCATCATGTAATAAATACACAAGATAATGTACGGATTAAATTCTCCTACTTTTACCAATTACTTCATGGAATGAAAACATTTTTTTTTGGTTGTGTGAACTGAATGAAAATGTTGCATGCCCCTACAAGAAGGCAAGAAGAGAAACAATCATTACTAAGATAGTTCATTTTCTCATGACTCGTTCATCAACCAACATGTAATGAAATAAATCTATTATCCCATGTGATGGGATTTTCAATTAGTTCTAATTGTCTGAGTGAACAATTGATCATATGTGCATTTAAATTGTCAATCCAAGCTTAATTTTCAACTTGCAGGTTGCCCTGAACAATCTATGTTAGTGAAATATATTATGTGTAATGAAGTTGTAATAATATAATGGTTGTCACAAGACAAGATAGAGATAATTTGACCAATCAATAATCCATTGAAACACACCACACTTATAGGAAAGTAAACTATAGGAAATGTAAATCTAACTTGCATAAAAAGGAATAAGCCAATTACTAAAAGTGATCGATTCCAACTTAATGATATTCTTGGTTTTTAGTAACAGAGAAAGATGGTACATGCTTAGGATGAAATTTATGATAAGAAAATAACCCAAAAACAACATTAAATAATTATGGAATTCTTAATCGTGAGCTATTACTGAAAACAAATTGAATGTAAGTTGTGGGCGAGCAGTAGCAGTCAAGTTGTCCAAAAACAACACAAATTTGTCAGCTAATCATTAAACTTGGAATTAGTTTCTAGAATTACATATCCTAGAGTTGCAATAGAAAGTAAGCAATACAATTACAACATTAAAATATTATAATTTCTAAAAAATGAAATTAACCAAGTTGCAGCAAAAGGAAACTATGAGTTGTAGCGAAAGAAAATTAATAGAGTTATATGGAAACATAAATCAATGGGACAAAAACAATGTAAAATATCTACAATTTAACCACAATTTTAAAGATTAAGATAGTTGCTATTGTTACGTAGTAGTACCAAGCTAAGGAGGGTGCCCTACCTCCTTTAACGAGGTACTACAAAATGTATTCAATCACATGATCACAAGATAACATTGAGCGAATGGAATAAGGGAATATTTTTATTACAAAAAAAAACAAACTATATACAGTCAATAATAATGTCTTCCATTCTTGTCCTCCCCTATAACACCCTGCTAGACCCCTGTGTTGTAAATACCATGAACATGTGGAATTTAGGTTGGTGAGCTAGAATGTACTAAGTTAGGATAGTGAGAAACAATTTATTTTTGGGGCCTCTACACCCATGTGAATATGTTTTTAGCATTTTTGGGGCCGATAATCCCTTGTATATATCTTTTGATCATAGAAGGCCTCATATTGTAAATATGTTGTAAATATATGCATATTAATAAAAAATGGCTCAC
The DNA here is from genome assembly GCA_000404065.3 of Pinus taeda. NCBI lineage: Eukaryota > Viridiplantae > Streptophyta > Pinopsida > Pinales > Pinaceae > Pinus > Pinus taeda. The sequence goes on along the minus strand of APFE030956247.1, from coordinate 58,793 downwards.
TGCAAATGAGGACTCTACCAAAAAGGGTATGCATAGCTAGACTCCACCAAAATAAAGACAGGGGCGTAAATGATTTATTAATAATGGGAAAAGAGAATATGATGTTATCTAAATTCCATAGTGGGTTTATAATGTGCCATGTGGAAAAGTGAAGACATGCATATAAAAATAGAATGTTTTTCCTATGAAGGTATTTTGTGACGAATTTTGGGAAGAGTTATGGAATAAGTGCTTGGACAATAATGTAGTTTTGGCATGAGTAGTATTAATTGGTATTCGTTATAGAAAAAGACACTTGGATCATCATAGAGGAGACCATCCCTATCCAACAGTAAGACACCCTAGAGGTGGTGGCATAATCGAGGGATTGTTGGGTGTAGAGAAGGAGTGCATCACTTGGGCACAGTCTGATGGGGGGAATGATCTTGGAGCTCAGATGATGCCAAGTTTGTTGTAGGCTTGAAGGGTGCCTAGAGACCCCAAAGAGAAAAATCTCCTTGTTGGTTCCCATATTTTGCCAACCACTAAGAGAAATCCGATAACACATTCAGTGAGGATATAAATCCTCCTACTTGTAAATCCCCTAGTTAATTAGTCATGATTTTTGTTATTTAACTTTGGGCTAAAAGTTTGTGTTTGGAAGAAATAATGGCTCATGTAAATATTATATTTTTTTACTGAATGAAAAATAAATTAATTTGTTGTTAATATTTTTAAGAATTTGTTAAGGGTTACGAGATGGAACATAACTCCTAACTATAATGGAAACAATTGGAATTGTTTATTCCTATCAATGGGGTAGAAACAAAAGAGGAATTTTTTTTCTCTTTTTTCCAACGTTCTAAAGAGAAGAGGCAAAGAGAAAAGATATAGATGAGAGGAAAATATTGCTAGAGATAAATTCCATGAAACTGGTTCTTTGTGGGAATATTATGGAAGAGAAAGATAGTAAATTTCCAGTTATAACCAGTGGGATAGAAGGATTGTTTACAACCTAAGAGAACAAGCAAAACACTACTTAAATGTTCATAAAAAGTACCTTTGTGCATTATTGAAGTTGTTTATATGATACATATGAGTGGAGCTCAGATTTAGCTAGTTGTGGAAGCTATCATATGGTTGGTAGGATCGTGATATCTCTTTACACTTTCCACAAAAGAGTTTATATAAGTGTCATGATCTTTTAGTTCCGCTTAAGGAAAATGAATGCGAATCTAGATAAATAATTTATTTGTATTATGTATATGATTTAAAAGAAAAATTATATAGGTTAGGCATGGATATAGATTATATATGTCCTAACCTGTAATAGGTACCAAGGCATGTCCAAATCTGAAGACTATGGTAGTGGAAAGGTAAATATGTATTTGTTAATCCAACATAAGCGGATACCTATAATTCTAATCAAATATCATATGTTTTACATATATAAATTCCATAGGATTTGTTTTAGGTCTATATCAAAACTTTGAGGGTGGGCCATTAAGATAATATGTCAAAATGTTTTTATACTTGTGAATAGTGCATTGTGTTTAAAACATGATTCTAACTTAGCCAACCCATAAAATGATAGGCTAGTGAAATGTCCATCTTACTAGTGGAAACAATTCTAGACTCTACTTAAATAGGTCACAGAAAGAATTAGGTAGGTCCCATGACAGGTCCCGTAATATTTTTTGGACTAAAGGTAGAGAATGAAGTAACATATAAATACATAAGCATAATTGTTGCATGTTTACTATTTCTAATTCTTATATATGTGCAAGATAGTTAGATAGTAAATAAATATTGATAAAATGAAAGAGGCCTTTACACATAGAAACCTTTTTTTCTTCACTAGAATTACAATGCAAACTCCAATATCTTTATTGGAGTTTTTTTTTTTTAAGAATAGTTGTGATATTGAGCAAAAGAAAATATTCTAACTTTATATTATAAAGACAGGGAATTAAATTATTTTGGCTATAATATTTCTCATTTATTTCTAAAGAAAAATCTTAAACGAATGTTGTACACATAAAAGGTTCGAAGGAGGTCAACCATTTAATCACAAAAGAATATTGTACATAAAATGATAAAAGAGTTCCAAATTGTTTATGGAGGAATATGCAGTGTAAAGGAACACATGCTCATAATCTTGTTTAAAAAAAAATGGTCTTGAAAACTAGGTTTTGACTAAGGTGAGGCCTACCCATATATTCTTAAAAAGAAAAAATATAGTATGAGCTTCTAGAAATTCCAATCAAAAGAGAAGTATTACATTAAAGAAACCTTGACCAAACTGATATTACATTACGAGCCTTTGTAACACAAAACTCTAGGGTAATCGTAACCTTAAGTAGAGTTCAGAGTGTATAAATATACATAAATTATTTTCGAACAATTCAATATGAGTAGAATCAAAAGACTACTTGTTTCTAGGTCATTTAAACCCGCCATATAGTTGCAAACAATTAAATGGGCCTTGGCCTCTGAGGCAAAGAACCCTAAAATCGAAAGAAAAACACATTAAAAATCCTGGGTATTTGCTAGCTGAAAGCATGACCAATGACGAGATATATATGATCAAGTAGTTCATTTTAATCCCTAAGAGGGAGCGAACCTGAAAAATCCCATAACAAAGTAAAACTCAAGTATTTGGCCAAAACATGATAGGAATATAACTCAAGAACTCACCTAATTTATATTATTTATTCTAGATTAATGCCAAATGAAATGCCATAATGTGTTACAGCTAAGAAGTCTAGAGACTTCAAATATTAAAAAGAAATTGATTTGAAGGTGTTGTATAAACAATATGTATATAGTATGAAATATAATTTTTATACAAGTACATATTAAACCCCATTTACGCATCAAAGTAAGAGTGACATTACAAGACTACCATATAAAAAGGAACATTATAATCATAGATATTATATGATCAGACGAATTCAAGGAGCGAAATATTTATATATAAAGAAGAATGATGAAAACCTTTGGGATCAAGGAGATCTATGTATACTTATATATTCATAAAAGTGTGGCTAGTGGACCGTGCTTCAAAGTCCTCATTTATACAAATATTACATTAAAATGTTATATAATGATAGGAATTAAACCAACACTTTGTCAAGGATCATTATGTATGGGTGCACATGTAAGTAAAAGATATGTAATAAATGCATTTATAAAAAGTAAAATAAAAAAAATATTACATGATAATAAGAAAAACTCATGTATCCATTATACTTACTTACGTAGTGAGTGACTTAAGCAAGAATAGGACTTGAATATCATGATAGCTAGAAAGATAGGTTAAAAAAAAGTTAAGGAGAAGTAGAATTAAATTGTAGACTCATTCCCAGCATTCGTTCTGATGGGTAATGCTTATTAATGGTTAGAACTTCTTAGCATTTAATTTTGCATTGGAATTTAATATGATTCTTGAAAAAAAAAAAAAAAACTTTTATAGTTAATCTGAAGTAAAGAAGTTCCCTTATTTTTTTGGAGGGGAAGTTACAATGCATAGGTTAAAGGATAGCCTCCTTCAATTCAAGGATATTCTCTATGTTAAATGGTAATTAAAATATAATATATTTTTTAAACAAGGTTAGATGAATGATAAATGAATCTTTATTTTAAGATATTTAAGTAAAGGAAATATAGGTAGGTGCTCATAATAACTAAAACTTAATTAAAAAAATATCGTTTTACGACTAAAAAAATGAAATTCAAAAATAATGTATCAAATCCATGTAAAAGATTAGGGTTAGTAACAAAATTAAAATTAAAATAATAAAAAATCTAAAAATTAAAATAAAAATTAAAACATGTTGCCCTATTTGTATCAAATGAGATATAGATTTAAAGTAATATGATATAATATACCTATATAACTTTAACCTGCACCAAGCCAATAGGAATATTGAACTAATAATTTCTAAATGACATATACTGAAGAAATGTTAAATTAATATTATGTGTCAAAAATTAAAAATGTGATTAGGTCAAATCATTATTAATCAATCACATGTGTGAGGAAGAAAAAGTATAGTGAAGAGCAACATAATAAAACAATTAAAACAAAACAAAATAATTGGTATGTTTTGATATTCAAATTAAATGTGAAAGCAAAGCATAGATATCATATATCATTATGACTTCAAGGTGCAACATATCCTTCAAATATGATTCAAAACCTTTAAATAACATGTATTTAAGTACATTTAATCAACTTGTGTATATAAGGTTCATTGTAAGAATTAACACTTGTATACTTTAACAATAAATATAAACCATAAAATAAGAGGAACCATAGAGAGAAAAAAATGGATTATGATATTATAAAAAAATTATTACAGTCACAATGTAAAAGGTTATTGTGGCAAGTACGTTATATCTCTAAATAAGTTTCCATCTCCCAAGCCGACCATCCTCTAATCTTCCAAAATCTCCCTTCTCTAATGAATAGAGGGTTTATATACAAACATATTCAATAACTAAATCATAAATATCAACATAATTAAAAGAGAATACAAAATATTTTTGAAGATAGTTTCGTAACTTTTTCCTCGTTATTATTGAATTCATGCATATTCCTTTCATTTAATTATTTTCGTTCAAATCTTCAACCCAACAAGCCTTTTAAATGTCCTTATTTATTTATTCTTTCACTATAGAAGAAAATACAAATTATTTTTAATATAAAAACATGATAATAACTAATACTAGAATAAATAGATAATCATCTGTTTGTTAATATCTCCCTAGAATATAATTTTCACAGACCTTTATATTGTTTTCTAGCTTTTACCTTTGGTAGATTTGGATAAAACTCTTCATGTTGGAAATATGTTGTCATTGTTGTCAATAGGTGGCAACAGGAGTAGGTTCCAGACACACAAGGAGAAGAAAAATATTAGAATTAATACAGTGGGTTTGGAACTAGTTTTGGAGCACTAAACCATCTTAGATACATGAATAATCCACTAAGATGGATAGATATTTGAAAGAGCTTTCCAATGATATATTAAAGTCCTGAAAATGCCTTTTGGATCAAAGGATAAAGGCAGAAAAAGTTTGGTAGCCCCAAGGCATTCATAGCTACAAAGTTAAAGGTGGTTGAATGATTCCTTGGCATGTAGAGAAAATTTCCTTAAGGTCGAAACCCGACGGAAAATATAGTGAGGCCTCTACGCCAAGCTCACCGTAGACATAGAGGACATGTTAGTAGAAACAAAAGATGTTCATTTGCTAGAGGAGGAGTAGGATGATGCCGTCCTGGAAGTGGTACCCCGAATGGAGAACCCATAAGGATTAATATATGGGAAATAAGTAAAGTGCCAAGGTGCATTAAGCAAGTGGAGACCACCTAGAAGTGGTAGCCTTAAAGTTTTTTATGGCGCACATGACTAAGCACTGGGCTACATGGAAGCTTTCCGATAGCACCATAGATAGAGGTCTTGGTGGTCACGGGGAGTGGTTTCCTGCATAGTTGATCTCATAGATTAATGGAAGAGAGCTACTTTGAGGACACTACTCTCAAAATGAAAATCTGTTGAGGAGTGTTGTCAAAGACAAAAGGATTAAACCCGAAGGTTTTCGAAAAAAAAAATAACAAAGGAAATGGTCACAAAATAAGGCCTTAAAGGGTATTTTCTCTCTCCTCAAGGAGGACATGTCGTAGCATGTGCTTTACCCAGACGACAACAAGTGATGACATCATCATGGAGACGTGGCAGGTGGATTCAACATTTTTAGGCACCCAAGCGGCCCTTTTCTAGGTGACACATATCACCACTCATAGATCGACACATGGAAGACGTGATGTCATGGTGATGTCATCCCGTGGGAGCCCAAAAGATTTAAAATGGTATAGAGAGAAAGAATTTGGAAAAGGGAGACAGGTGATTTAAGTGGTCTAGACACGCTCAAAATTTAGTAGTGGCTATGGAAAAGCTCAAAAATAAAAGTCCTCAGATTGAAGAAAAACTAGGACCAAATCATATTGCTTGTCGTCTTGATTCCAACGATGCAAATGACACTCAAATCTGAGTTCATGTGGTAAAGTTATAGCTAGTAAAAGTTTTGGTCAAACTTGGCCAAGTGACAGCTTTAACGAGGCAAAAAATTTACCAAGACTTGACGCATCGATTCTGACTACTAGAAAGTGCCAAGTTGCCAAACCATTAATTTTCCCAATGACCCTTATTTTCGGCAAAGTTAAAAATGCCATTTTTTTTTCTAAAATCAAAAAATAATAAAAAATAGGGGTAGGTCATTCATGTCGGACCAAGCATCAGTCACTAATGGGTCACGTTATATTTATAACTGTCATACTATATTTGAAGAAAAAAAAAATGTAATAGGGGTGGGCCACCATATCAATAGACCCACCACCTGACCTCCACTAGTCAACACCATACAACCATACATATATTATATTTAAATGGTTATTAAACCATTGCTACAACCCTATTAGATCCCATTTATCAACATAACCACCATGATTTGTTACACACTTATGCCATTTTAAATACATGCACAAAAACAAATGACAACACGCCAAATGTTCCACCCGCATGTCACTTAAAACTTAAACAAAACAAAACCACCATGTAATTTGGGATGTCGCACAACTGGAACTCAGGTGGCACCCACATAAACTCAACATTTTAACTAACGTGCCAACAACCCAGTTGAAAATATCCACCCACAAATTTATATAAGAGCCACTCAAATCAGTCGATTGGAGGCCAACGGATGGACGGACGTGGAACCTTCAATAGAGGAGGCAACAGAACCATGAGCCAAAGAATATTAGAGACTGAAAAGATTCCCATAGAGGGCTAGAGGTGCAAGTGCCATAATTTGACAAGTTTATAGTCATTTTTGCATGTTTTCTAGCCCGAAGTCCAACCGTGCAGTTAGAATCTCCATATGGGTAGAAAACATTCGAGTGTCCAACAACAAGGAATCTTTGGAGAATATTGTGGAATCTAAAAGATTCCCTTGGAGGCTGATTTTGATAGAGATGGATTTATTTGGACTTTATATTCATTTTTCATAGAATTTTGTAGGGAATGCAATGGTGTGCTTGGAATCTTTGTTTGAGCAGCGGATTTTTTGGCCATCTTCAAGAATGAATCTTTGGGGGGATCCTTAAGATGCCCGAGGGTCCAAAATTTGATAATGTCACAAAGGGTAAAAATTTATAGCCATTTGACACAATTTCGTGCCATGAATTTAGTAGATATTTCCTTTTCGGTGGCTGAGCTTTGCATTTTTCCACCATGTCCAAGAGTGGAGGTATATGATGCAATTATGTCATGTTTTCTTTTGGTTTACTAAGATGATGTTTTTGTTGTTGAGATCCTTGATTACCATTTTGTTGAGGGACACTTGTATGCCACATCATGCAAGATTTTATTAGCTTGTGATGCTAAAGGAAGACCCATTTGAGTGAGAATCCCCATAGGGAAAATGTCTCGTGGAGATACATTCCACTCTTATTGAGGGAATTTTCCCATATGAGTGAGAGTTCCTGAGAATGTCTTCTAGAGAGAGATGCCACTCTGGTTGAGGGTATGTAGCCTTGTAATGACAAAGAGTATACCATGTACATCATAATAATTTCCAAAATTTAATGAAGTGGCCTCCCCATTCTTGACACCAGGGCCCAGAGACGTAGCCCACACTGGGTGAACTCCATTATCAATGTGTTTATGTTCTTGATTTGTTGATCATCATTATGTTTCTTCTTCTTTTAAGTATGCACATGTGGTTGTTCTATACTCTTTCATATGAAATTATGATAAAATCACATAAGTAAAAGATCTTGGTTAATTTCGGTTCCTAAAGAGATCCAGATAAAGTTTGATATCAGAGTGGTCTTCTCACTGATATGAATTCTGAGTGTGAATGATTCAACATGCAACAAGAAAGAAAATGGAGGATGAGAAAGATATGTACAAGGCCTTCTATAAGATGTAAAAAATGGTAAAAATAATGTATGCAGCTTATTAGGAGAAAATGGCAAGAGAGGAATGGGAGAAAGAAAGAGCAGAGGATGATGCTCCATCTACCCCCTTGAGTGTACACTCATCTTCTTCATTGTCTTCTCATCATTCAAGTGAGGAGATTAATTAGAGACTTAAAGTAGAGAATGATGAATTGAGGAGATTTATACAAGAAGAGAAAGAGGGGAAGTAGATATTGGAGCTTCAGCTAGGAGCCATGGAAGAGGCCTTGGAAAAATTGAAGTGCAATGAAGGCTTAGCGAAGCCACCATCACCTGTTTTAGAATCGGAAGCTAAGGTAAACAATGTTGATTATTCATCAGTTTTATGTTCACATTACACTACTTATGTTGGAAACATGGAGCTATCCATTTCAAGAATTGGCATGAGACTCCTTACCAAGATGGATTATAATGGAGGAGGACTTTGTGTTAATGGCCAAATAATAACTCAACCATTGGAGGTTGTACAAAGACCTCGATTTGCAAGTTTGGGGTACATTGAGGGAGAATGCTCGAAGGCAGCAAAAGCTTCCAAGACATTGTTGAAATTGTCGAGGAAAGAGAATGATGGGAACACATCACAATCCTCCCATTACAGTTCACATTGCAAAGGGAGATCCAAGGCAATCTCTCATTGTGAGAATCACACTAGAGATAATAAAAAAAGGTATAAATAGTTTTAGTATTCTAAAGTTCATTTTGATTAAAAACATGTTGTTAATTATGAACATGAATCATGTCATAGAAAAATATGTAGTTTTTGTGGTTTACATAAACATGTGGTTGTTGAGTGTTGGAATAGGATGGCAACAAGAAAGAGGATGAGGTGTGGAAGACCTTCTCCACACCAGGAAAGGAAGCAGGTTAAGAAGGTCTAGAGGAAGAATAGTTTTTGCAGTCATTGAAACATAGGTGGAAATCAAAGAGCCACATGTTGGAGTCTCCATCTAGAGAAGTCTCTCAAGGACAAAGAAACCATGCAGGAACCAGTTGGAAAGGTTGTTCGACAAGAAGATCTACCATAGGGAGATGACCTATTCAGTATGATGAGTGAGATATGGTTTTTCTAGATATGGTAGCATGTCATGGCCATATTTTGTAAATCATGTGTTGCGATATAAATGTAAAAGTGCTCATGTGTTTTTCATCGCTTGTTCAAGCAACAATGATGCTTTTTCCTTTTATTGATAGTTGGGGTACTTCATTATATTGATATATAATATTGAATAAAGTGTGTGTCTTATAAATTATTGGAAAGTATCAGGATTTTTTGGGTCATGTTTGGTCATGTAATTGAGCATGTAATTTTCAAATATGTACTATAGATTTGCAGAGGATGTAGCTCGCGGCTCATCACTTATGTCTCCTATTAATATCATAAAATCATACACATGTTGGCACAACCCAAAATACACTAAAAGGTATCCAATAGAATGCAAAGTGAACATTTTCCAACTAAATACATCATGAAGGTTAAAAAATAAAATTTCTCCTAAGATCCAAAGTTTATAAAGAAAAAAATTTGATTTCGAGCAGTTATTTCTTCAATAAACCCACGCGCGTGAAATATGCTTTGAAGTCATGTGGTTGTAGAAAAGGATGACTCAGTGATTTAAGACCACTCTACACACTTAGTGCCGACTCTCTGACATGAGCTTAGTCTAGTACAACCAAATTCAAGCCTCCTTGAATATCTACATCCCTCAATGGAATCATCTTTTCCTACTCATGTGTCATTATCATGCATGAACCAAAAGGCGGTAGATGGATTCAAAAAATTCCATATAAATAGGCCATGTGAGTGCCAAAATATGAGACATTGTTATGCTGGCCAAATTTCTATCAAGATAGAAACACCATTACATTGTTGAAGCCAAAGAAGGGAAGAGCACTAGCATGCTGGCCATACTGCTTCTAAGAAATTCATCATCCTAGTGAGAAAAGAGGAATCCACCATTGGAGAGTCTTCATACTTCTTTGAGAGAGAGGAGAAAATTGCAAAGAGAATGAGGAAAATAAACCCCCTTGATAAGAATTTTTTAGCACCATAGCTCAAATAATTCTCTTCAAGTGTCTAAGATTCATCTATTGTATTCAATGTCAACTACCAACAGTCAATAAAGGGAGATTTTTCCATTATATTATTGATTTGTTCGCTCCTTTTGAGAATTGTTTGTGTATTTATCTCTTTGTTTAGTTTATGTTTATGTATGCATTGTTTCCACTATTTACAATGTTTTGTTTATTTAATTTTGTCCACAAACAACACCAATTATGTCTGTGATCCTTTATAGGGAACAATCAACTGCTAAGGAGGTGACTGTTGGTACACCATTGCTACAAAAACACTGCCATAGAAATGGTGACTATTCTATTGTCTTTTCATTAATCTAAAGATTTTTTTTGTAGTGACTTCTCTCTACACAACCATTCTACAAGGTGCTAAACATATCTTTGGAAGTTTTACAAACCACAAGGACTTGTTTTAAGTCTGCGAAAGTGAATTTTTTCCTCTTCTTTCTTTCCTGCATGGATTTTTCTCTGAAAGACATGCATGCACATCTGTGTGTGGCTAAGCTTGTGTGGTCAACAAAAAGCAAACAGGAGCCTTGTATTTTTCTATTTTCCTAGGTGATTGGAAACCTTTAGTGAATTGCCTTCATCTCTGCATTCTTTATTTTTTGTTTAATACCGCTAGTTTCTTTATTAACATTAATTGGTGGAGAAATTAGACTATTTTTAATTTTACATTTGCAAATACATAGATATCTTAATTAGGGAGAAAAGTGAGTGGCCAAATTCCACATACGTTTCTCAAACTATTTTCCTAAAATTTTCTACAAATCACATAGCTTAATTAGGCCTGTCCAAGAATACCCCAGTTGCAAACCACCCAGAGAAAGATAATACATCTCCCACTGTAATGAAGGCGACTCAAAATGGTAAACTCCCACCTAAGAACAACAAAACTGTTATGTTTACTTTGCCCTATCCTATTTCTAACATTGATTACAATATTATGGATGATCTTAAGAAATCTAGGGCTAATATCACATACTTCGATTTGCTAAAATGAACGCAACAAAGAGATCTGCTCCTGAAAGCTATGAATGAGTGGAATTCCAAAATTCCCACCATCTCAAGCAGCCAAACCAAGAAGTCAGTGTCCAGACCTGTCAACACCTCCATTACAACCCAAGTACCATCAGCTATGGAAGCCACTCTGTTTATAATGAATCAAAACCCCCAAGATATCAGTGCAACAATGATAGGGAGGAAATCAAAATCCATGACTCCACCTTTCCTTATCACATTTGAAATCCTCAACATGAACGTACATAATTTCTTGGTAGATTCCAGTGCCTCATCCACTGTGATGCCCTATGTTGTTGCCAAAAGACTACATGTGATACTCAAGAAAACTGGGACTCAAATTATGCAATTGGACAGGACAAATGTGAAGGTGATTGGTGAATTGAAAGATGTGTTGATTCAGATGGGTGCTAAACCACAATACATGCAAGTCATTGATATAGTGGTAGTCGATATACCTGAGGCTTATGGAATGCTACTTAGTAGGGATTGGTCAGCAAAACTGAATGGATATTTCTCAACTGATTGGTTGCATTTTTTGTTGCCTCAGAAGGGGAAGGGTGATATGCTGAGTGTTGACCAAGAAAGATATATGAAGTATGTGGTGACAGAATTAAACGGCCCCAATGAACCTGTAACATTTACCAATTCTATTCTTGGGAATTATAGTTTCAATGTTTGTGCCACGGAAACCCATTTTGGAGAATTCGATGAAGAGACAGTAGAAGAAACTTTGATAAAAACATAGTTGGAAGCTCTCCCCTATAGTCCAATTGATGAACCACCTTGTAATATAGTAGATGATAGAACTAATTTCGTAGGAAGCAATTCAATGAATGTAACATTAGACTCTATATTTTGGACACTCTATTTTGATGGCTCTAACTACCTTGAAGGTGCAAATGCTGGGAGCATTCTCATTGAAACGCAAGGGAACCAACATTTGATGGCCAGGTGGTTGGAGTTTGCATGCACCAACAACCCGACTGAATATGAAGGCTTGCTGCAAGGCCTGAAGAAAGCCATTGATATGAAGGTAAAAAATCTTAAAGTTTTTGGTGACTCACAGATAATTGTGGATCAAGTAAGGAAAATGATACACTGCAATTCGCCACACCTACTAAGGTACCAGCATGAGGTATAGAGCTTAATTTACAGCTTTGATTCTTTTAATATCACATACATACCTTGAGGGAAAAACCAAGATGTTGATCTAATGGCTAGTATGGCTGCTAAACTTTTACCTACTTTTAGATTGAAGAACAATAAATGTTATGTTGAATTGATTTTCAGACCATACGTGCCTGATAACATCTCAAATTGGCAAGTGTTCGAAGATGATGAGAAAATCCTTGAGTTATCACACTACAAGAAGACATTCAAGAATGCATTTATTGATGAAAAAGAGCATGACAGGCTTATGAACGATAGGGAAGATGAGGAGAAGGATCAACCCAATGTGATTCCAAAGTTAGTTGTTAAGATCGAGCACTTGTATGACTTGCATGATAAATTAAAGAATCTGACTAACTACAAAACACATAACTCATCCATGATGTATGAATCGGTCAACCTTGGACCCAAATAAGACCCAAAAAATGTCAATCTTGGTTTGGGGTGTTCTCCACAAGAAAATACTACATTTATCAAGCTATTTAAAGAATACAAGGACGTCTTTGCATGGACATTTGGAGACCTAAAAACCTTTGATACCAGCATTATGCGGCATGTAATTCCTTTAGAAAAGGAGGCTAGGCCCTATTGACAAAATATTTGTAAGATGCATCCAAGCCTAGAACCATTGGTGAAGAAAGAATTAAACAAAATGTTGGATTCTAAAATCATCTTTGCTATCAAACACACATGATGGGTAGCCAATCTCGTGCGAGTAAGAAAGAAAAATGAAGACATCAGGCTGTGTATTGATTTCAGAAACCTGAACAAAGCATCACAAAAGGATAACTATCCTATCCCTTCTATGGAACACATTCTTCAGTGTGTTTCTGGGTCTGAAATTTTGTCCCTATTAGATGGGTTTTTAGGATATAATCAAGTGTTGGTATCCAATGGGGATCATCTTAAGACAACATTCAACACTAAATGGGGTACTGACGCGTATCGTAAAATGCCTTTTGGACTTATTAATGTAGGTGCTACATTCTAGAGAGCTATGGATATAGCTTTCTGAGGGTTGATTAACAGATCAGTAGTGGTTTACATGGATGACATCACTGTGTATTCATATCACAGAAGGGATCATATTTATCACTTGAAATAGATTTTTGAAAGATGCTAAAGGTATGGAATATCGTTGAATCCTAAGAAGAGCGTCTTCACAGTCACAGAAGGGAAACTACTGGGTCATATCCTCTATAAAGAAGGGATTGTTATTAATCTTGAAATAGTAGAGACCATCATGAGAATACAACCCCCTACAAATAAAAGGGAAATGCAATCTTTCTTCAGGAAGATCAACTTTGTTAGGAAATTTGTCTCAGGTTTCACAGAAATAGTGCACCCCATGCATATAATGATGAAGAAAGACGTTGTGTATAAGTGGAGAGATGATGCTAAGAAAGTGTTTCAGTGAATCAAGGAAGCCATCGCAAAAGCTCCTACATTCGTCAGCCCCAATTTTGGTAAGGAATTCTTCTTGTACACTTTTGCTTCTGATGTTTCATATGCCACAATACTCACTCAAAAAGATGATGAAGGCAACGAAGTCCCTATTTCTTATATGAGCTCTAATCTTCAAGGCGCAGAACTGAACTACCTAGACGTGGAGAAATAAGGCTTTGCGGTTTTTAAAGCCGTAAAACACTTCCGCCCTTATTTATTAAAGGCCAGGACTAAAGTAATCATTCCCCATCCTGCTATAAGAGCCCTCTTCTTGCAGAAAGAAATGGGTGAATAGAGAGGGAATTGGATAACTACACTTCAAGAATCTGACCTTGAGATAAAGCTGGCAAAGATAGTTCGAGGGCAGGGACTGTGCAGGCTAGTAGCAGAAGCCTTGGTGAATAAAAAAGGGGCATTTGAAGAACTAGAAATGCAAAGCATGCAATACGAATCACTAGAATTTAGGGAGGAGCCCCTATGGATGAACGAGAAGTTGATGTGCGAGCGTGAAACATTGGAAGCCTTTTGGGATCCTGAGTCATGGTATTATGGTATACACTTCTATCAAATATAGGGATCATGTCCTAAACACATGGATGCGTCACAAAGGGGAGCACTCAGATTGAAATCTAATAAACATCATTTTAACACATTATACAGAAAATATTATGATGGAATCTTCCTAAGGTGTTTGGAAAAGGAAGATTTCAACCATGCCTTGAAAGAAATGCATGACAGCCCAGCAGGTGGTCACTATGGTGGAGAGACCACTACTCACAAAATATTAAGAGCTGGATATTATTGGCTTGCAATGTTCAGAGACTCACATGCCTATGCTTAGAAATGCAAGATGTGTCGAACCGCCGCAAGATGAGAAATAAATCCAGTTGTTCCCCTCAGACCCATTATGATTTATCACCCATTCCAGCAATGGGGCCTGGATATCATAGGCAAGATCACTCCAAACTCTTCACAACAGCATAAGTATATAATCACGGCGACCAACTACTTCACCAGATGGACTGAAGCCATCCCACTTCTAAAGGTAAACGAAGATGAGGTAATATCATTTATTGAGAAATTCATTATCAACAGGTATGGCATCCCTCATGCTCTCATATTTAATAATGCTTCTTACTTTACATCACTAAAATTGACTGAGTTTTCTATTGATAAATCAATTCACATAAGGTATGCATCAAAATATTACCCCCAGGAAAATGGAGTTGCAGAGTCCTCAAATAAGAACCTCATACGCATAATTCGTAAATCTGTCATTGACAACCAGAAGAACTGGCACAACGCTCGAACAAATGCCCTTTGGGTCGATAGGGTCACCCCTAAAGTGGCCTTAGGAAACTCACCATACTTCCTCGTCTATGGATAGGAAGCCATCTTGCCTCCAAACATTACCCTTCCCTCTTTACAACTCTCCCAAGCCTCAAGAGGGACCCGTTCAGCCTTACTTCAAGAAAGGATCAACTAATTAGTAAGGTTGCAGGAATTGAAAGATAAATCCATAAATAAATTTAGAAATCACCAAATGATTGTGAATAGGTGGTTTGATCGCCATCTGGCAGGAGATAAAGATTACCAAATAGGAGAGCTAGTCCTGAAATGGGACAAGTTGAATGAGCCAAAAGGTAAGCCCATGAAATTCCAACACTTATGGCCGCGCCCATTCCAATTTGTGGAAAAAATTGGTCAAGGAACTTATAGATTGAAAACCTTACAGGGAGAAACTGAAAAACTCCCTGTTAGTAGCCAACATCTCAAGAGATACTTCCAGTAGCCACCACATGGTGGTTACCTCCTGAGTAGGTTAGAATTCATTTTATTTTCGCTGTTAGTTTAGTACATTTCCATCTTTTCCTTTCTTGTTTTCTGCAAAGTTTATTTTCCCTTCTGTTTTGAATTGTAGTACTTTTTAGCCAACTGATTTCGGTCCTCCAGTATTGTTTTTACCTTTTTCATATTTCCCCCATTCACCACCTGCAACTTTTGCCTCCTTCATTAACTTGCAAATGAGTCTGTTGATCCTAAATCCATCATTACCTTGCAAAGCAAACAAATTTTCAATGAGCCCATGAGAACTTGAAAGTAAGTTGTGGAATTCAAATAGAATCCATTCATTAGCATCTATTGGGAACTAGGTAAGACCTGTTGATAACCTGGATACCTAGAGCATGTAGGAGCATCTTTATAAAAAAAAAAATGTGTAACTACAGCTAGACTGGCATGGAGGAACGTTGCATTTTAAAATCCTACTTAGACCTAGACTATACTTGCTTGTAAGGTTTGCAGTCATTCTCCATTGGTCCCATCCACCACACTAAGTTTTCCAATACCTATCATCTACAAGTAAACCTCCTTTCATGGGCTAAACTTAGTGTCATTTACCCTGTGGCAAATCTAGTTGTGCTCTAGCCCTTGTGCCTGAAACTAGGACTTATTTAAAAGAAAATGAAATGTCAAGTCCTTGTGCCAATCTGGAAGGACATGTTGTTTGGGAAGCTAGTTATAGTAGGGACTATTGTTGGGCTTAGAGTACCAGTTGACACAGCAAGCCCAAACTTGCTTAAGAGGTTTAAAAATATGGCATGATCCATGACTGTGCCCCATTCAACCATATGAAACTATGGCACTGAAATTCTCATTTAAAGTGTAGATAAACATATCTACATCAGGTTTGATGATCAATAAAGAGCTCAAGCACACTCCTAAACAAGTATTGGCAAACTAGTGATGGCCCCAAAAGGATTTTTGAAAGTGGGAAATAGGAAAAGGAAGGTCAATAAATCCCCTAATACTACCATTGGAGAATGCTTGTCAATACCCTATCAGTAAGTAGTAGCTATTTGTCTTTATCCCACCTGAAGCAATTAATGTTGGAGTGGAACCCATGCCTATCCATCTATAAAGTTTGCATTTCAAGTTTATCTTAACACCCTGATGTTCTATTGATCCAACGTTTATTTGGAAATAGAGATAACTAGTTCACCCAGTTGTTTTCCATGTTTTGTGGCCACAACAGCCACCCTATTAAAACATGCTCTGGTAACATGTTTTGAATGGGTCCCCTAAAAGTTGGATCTTTCACTTCCTCGAATGATTTGTTTTCATCGCAAGGATTTTAACTCTTTATTGAGTCAAATCTGAAATTCTTAATGGTCAAGAGCCCACTTTAATAAATCTTGGCTGCATGGTTCATTCATGACCCAGCCGAGCCCTCCATTCATTTCCTCCACCAAGACCTTTTCAACCCTCAAAAACCTTTTATCACACCTTATTTCCATTATAATTCTTTACAATGGAAATGCTTCAAAAACATGCATAAATCACCCCTTTCTTCCTATCACAATCAACACTGCACACCGCTCTCTTCTAGACCCGACAACATTATTAACTCAAATATATATATTTTGGGTCTGGAGCCATATCACATATCACAATCGGCGGGGTCCAGGGCTTATATATAAGGCGCACCCCTATACTCCAGACCCGAAAACATTATTAATCATATTACATACATATATCAGGTCTGGAACCATATCACATATCACAATCGGTCAGGTCCAAGGCCTATATATATGGTGCGCCACTGTCTACCAGACCTGTCGACAACTATGAATCCAAGTATATAATATTTCATGTTCGGCCTTATGGCCAACCACAGGTTTTCCTGTATATGCCTGTGCTTTTCGAAAAGTATTGAGGTCGGGGCTTTTTAAAGGGAAGTCTAACATTGCAGACCCTCCGGTGGTATTAACATATGTGTGTTTGTGTGTGTGTGTGTGTGTGTGTGTGTGTGTGTGTGTCGGGTCCAGAGCCGTATCGCATATCGCAATCGGTAGGGTCCAGGACTTATACGTAAGCCACACTACTATATACTAGACCCACCGATAACTATCAACTCTGGTGCATAATTTTTTAAGTCTGGCCCTATGGTCAGCCGCGGGTTTTCTCGTGTATTCCCTTGTATTGCGATAATATGTTGTAGCCGGAATTTTTCAAAGGGAAAGCTTATGTTACAGATCCGAAGGATTATTAACTACGACTCATATTTATTTCGGGTCCGCCTCACCAATTGCTTATTGCAATCGGCAGATTTCAATGCTTATACATAAAGTGATTTGCAATATGGCAGACTCGCCGATAATTATAGGTTTGGGTATATAAGATTTGAAGTCTAGCCTTATGGCCCAGCCGCGGGTTTTCCCGTGTTTTCTTGTGTATTCGATAAAATGTTGCAGTCTTTATTTTTAAAAGAAAATCAGGTAAAGTGAACGATCTACCTTTTGAAGCATTTTCAATGGATTCTTGAATAATAATGAATATTATGGGAAACGGGAATAGAGGTTATAATAGATTAAACAACTTAATAATCATGATTGCTCTACATTGTGAGATTAATAGAAATGGTGGCTGAATGCAAGGTTTGTTTAGAAGCATATTTGCCATATTTCTCATAATCATATCTAATATGAATTATCTCTGTAGGCGAGGAGCAAAAGGTGCATAAGCAGATCCAGAGAATTCATATATGCGGATGTGTTCTGTTTAAAGAGCTAGCCTTTGGCGTTCTCAGTTAGTTTCCACGTGTTTCCTGTATATTCCGAAAGAGAGGTTGTCCTGGTTTCATCATTAAGAGATGACACACAGTTATCCTCTTGTAATCAACATCTATTCATTCCCTAGGAAACAAAGCACTCTAGTAGATATGCCTGCTACGTGTCAGCGGTTACACTAATTGTTCTATGCCTGTATATTCTGATTTGTGTATTGAAAAGAAGAGGGGAGATGAAAGGTTAGAGGAGACCGAGAGTCATTTTGTAGTTGCATAAGAAATACATCCGGATAGGAGAGGAGGGATTTTTGTTTGGAGAGAAAAACTTTGGTTTATTTGAATAAAGAAGACTGTTTAGTTCAATTAGGAGCCTTTTGTTGAAGGTTTAAGATCCTTTGCTTTTACGAGTTTTGAAACAGGGTGTTGTTGCTGGCATAAATACAAATGTGTTTTAATTTGTGCATATTGATAACTTATAGCTTATGACTAGCTTTGGTTGTTTGAATGTACTTCTTCATCATAGTTAATCCATGAACAGTCCTTGATTTGAAACCATGCTAGACAGTAGTTGCAAGCTTTACTTCCATGAAAAGGAATGTGTATTCTTGTATGAGTGATTGGATTGCAATTAAGAATAGATGTAGCCTTGTTCTTATGTGAACCAATAATTGATTCATTTAGACTTGGAATTTATATATGATGTTTAACCTCTTTCTTTGATATATTCCTGCAGGATAGATTAGGATAGTTAGGACTAACTTAAGTAGTTTAGATAGGATTTAATACATAGAGGTTAGTTGTTTTCTTTTGTTGATTTAATTGAAGTCTTCCTCCAACAAGCCATCTTTCAACACATTTAATAGTTTATGGGGTCCCTTAAAACCCGTTGGAGCTAGTCACCCCAAACAAAAGCAGCTCTAATTGGGGCCTACGATCATGTTAGTTCCCCTTGTTGGTATAGCAAAAATTCGCCTTGTCAACAGGTAGGAAATGAAATACTCCTATTAGTTAGAATGATCTAATGACCAAGGTGCACATTGGGCCATATATGTTGAAGGATATGGAGTAGAAAATCATTTCAATCAAATAGTAGTTAAAAATAGTTCATGATAGGCGGAGGAGCTATGTAGACCAACATAGAGTGCTCATAGAATTTAAAGTGGGAAATCATGTGTACCTCTACAATAGGCCAAATAAAATATCATTAATAATTGGGTCTTATACAAGGTTGTAACCATGTATTTGTGGACCATTCTATGTTTTGAAAAGAGTGAGGCACATGAATGGTGAATCTAGATGGTGGGAAGGTTAGTGTAGCTTCACCTTGAGTCCACCAAAGGGTACTCGAATTCTACAATCAGTTAGTGCTCATGTTCATTTGATGAGTTGTGTAGTGTGTATAGTGAGATTGGGTCGAATTTCCATGATGAGTGGTCAAAATATTGCATGGATCCATTATGAAAAAACCCATATTGTTGTGACACCAAATTCATTGAGGGTTATCAAAAGACGTTGTACTAGTTTGTTCTTTACATACGTGTATAAAGTAGTCTATGTAGGTAAAAAGGTCCCTGAATAGTGTGGGACATATTCGTTGTCATTTCCCTAGAATAATGTTTTGAGGGTTTCATTTAATTATCTATGTTAATATTACTAATTACTAGCCTAGACAAGGTTTCGAATGGCTATGAAAATTCAGTTTTTGTTGGCCCAGATTAGGGTCTTGACTATTCGTGTTACATTGATTGCTTATTTAGGTCAGCTATTTTTTTTAATTTGATTGCCTACGTCAGGAGTACCAACCATGTTAAGTCTATTTTTTATGTCACGATGAATAGTTGTGTAAATCAATTGTTTATGCTAGTTTGGCTAGCCATGGTAAGTCGATTGGTTGGGTTGCTTCAACTGATCCTATCTAGTTGTGCTAAGTCGACTATTTTTGGTAAGATGACTACTGGCAGTAAGTTGATTGTTTGTTGTAAGTCGGCTAGTCATGTTAAGTTGACTGGTTGGTTTATTTTGACTTGTTTATTCATGTTGATTGGCTGAGCTTGGTCAACTAGTTAGGTTATGTCAAAAATAACATTACCAGTTGAGTAAGGTGGTTTACTCCATAGTTAATTCTGCAACTTTTATAAAAGTAGAAATTTTATAACTTCATTTCCTAATGAGACCATGGAGATCAGGTTAAATGAAAGTAACACCTTCCACTGAGCATATAGAGGAGATGAATATTACTTTGAACCAAGATACTAAGCCAATAAAATAGAGACCCTACCTCCTCAACCCCATATACAAATAGAAATTCAAATAGGATATTTGTAGGATGTCAAAATTAGACATAACAAAACTTATCGAGGAGGATGAGTGGGTCAATCTAATGGTTTTTTAGCTAAAGAAAATAAGTGAGATCTGTAATTGTGTATAGCTAAGGAAATTTATTGATTCTTCTGTTCATGACTTATTCCCTGCACCATTTACAAATGAAATGTTGAAAAATGTCAGAGGATAGGAGGCGTACTCCTTCACAAAAAAATTCTCAAGATACCATCAAATTGAGATTTCTAAAAATCATCATAATACAATGCTTTCTATAGAGTGGATCTAGTATATTGTCATGTCCCGAGGATTGAAGCATGCAATGGAATTTTTTTCTCTAGTGATGGTGACAAGATTTAATAATTTTATAAATAAAATTCTTGAATTTTATTTCGATGCTTGGACTGTCTTTAGTCTGTTATAGAATCACTTTGAGGTCATGTTACTCTTGTTGGACAAATGAAGGCAATTACAAATTTCCTTGAATATGAAGAAGTGTATATTTTTTTCTCCAATTTGAATTCTATTAGGACATGTTGTTTGCAAATAGGGAATATTGGTGGATCTGGTGAACATCATCATGATTTTGAACCTTCCACCTCCAACTTCAGTTTGACAAATGTGCATGACTTTGGAGCATATTGGGTATTATAGGAATCTTATTCATCGATATGTGTGTATTACTACAACGTTGGAATGATTACTGAAGAGGGACATCAAGTTTGAGTGGCCTGAATAGTGCCACCATGTGATGGATACATTAAAGGAGAAATTAGCATATGTGTTGATTCATACATTGTAGATAAATGGTTAAATATATTGGAAGGATTTTTTTCTCATGACTTTTCCAATTGGGAAAAGATTACATTTTCATTTCTCAAAGCCACCCCACGCGTTAAGGACTGGTGGGAAACCTATTGTGAACAAAAGTATGAGAGTGAACCCTGGTTGTTTTCATCTGCACCCACTTAGAATTCTTTCTGTGATGCCATCAAGGAGCAATATTACCCTGTCAAGAGCTATGAAGACAAATGCATAAAGTGGACCATGCTACGATAGGGATGGGACCAAGATGTGTTAGAATTCACAAATACTTTCCATAGACTTCACACAAAGCTAGGTATCAAGGATGCTGAGTAGCA
This sequence comes from Pinus taeda, assembly GCA_000404065.3. Lineage (NCBI taxonomy): Eukaryota > Viridiplantae > Streptophyta > Pinopsida > Pinales > Pinaceae > Pinus > Pinus taeda. Next base: position 37,051 of record APFE030956247.1, on the reverse strand, counting down.
TTTGGTGCTCAACTACCGTGACTGTCTACACAAGTACATCCAGGACGAGATGGAGTTCCTAGACATTTCCTCGCTTGGCATGGCGTATCAGTACATTGCAAAGATTGAGCAGAAGTTTAAACAGAAGAAGCAGGAATTTGGAGATACGAATCCAAAGCAGGGAAACATTGCCCTTAAACCACATAATAGGGGACCAAGCTAAGGCAAGGATACCCAGGACAACCTGCTCAAGCCGCAAGAAAGGAACAACACCACAAAGATGAAGAAGGACACATGAAAATGGTGTGAGTTCCATAAGAGCTCCACTCACAATACAAGTGTGTCAGGCAAAGGAGTCACTGGTGGCTGAGCTGAAGGCTTCCAAATCAGATGCAGATTTCAACTCTAAATCAGAACCCAATAAGGGGACTGAAAAAGGGAAGGAGATCATTAATATGGAGCCCAGTGCCCTCGTGGCCACCACAAAGATCCAGAAAATTGAGCTTGAAGATTCAGAGGAGGGGGAATGCCTCTTCCACTAACAAATGTGGCTGAAGGGTTATCTGTTGTAGTTCATTTCAATAGTGAGAGCCAAAAGAACCTCATTTCAGTAGAATTCATGAAGCAGTTTGGCCTAAAGACTACATCACATCCATAGTCATACACCATTGGGTGGATTCACCAAGGATGAGATCTTCGCATCAGTAAGTTGTGCCACCTTCCCTATAGCATCAATCGCTTCATGGATGAGGTATTGTGTGACATTGCTCCTCTTGAAGTTTCTAATGTATTTTTAGGACAATCGTACTTGTGGAAGAGACATGATGTATATGAGTCTAGACCTCACTCTGTGATTATTACTTTGGCTAATAAGTTGTACAGGATACCGGAGGTAGCCCCGCCTACCGCCATCTCTTTGATCACTACAAAGTAATGCAGTAAGATCATTTCCCATACCAGGAAATTCATTTTCCTTATGATTCACCCCCAAGGAAAGAAGAAGGTTGCGTCCATGGCTTCCAAGAAGGGCTCCTCTACATAGTAGCAACAGATGGACAAAGTCGTGGAGGAGCACAGGGACATTTTTTCCTCACCCATAGGGGTACCTCTACACTGTTAGGTCAAGCACTCCATCGATTTAACCCTGGGCATGTCATTTCCTAGTGGACCATTCTATCGATACTCTATTTTGGAGAACGATGAGGTCAAGAGGTAGATTTAGGAACAACTGGAGAAAGGGCACATCGGGCCAAACTCATCACCGTGTGGAAGCCCGATTGTATTGGTATAGAAGAAGGACGGGACCTGGAGAATCGACATTGACTATCGGGCATTGAAGAAGATAATTGTCTGGAATAGGTATCCAATCCCGTGGATTGAGGACCTTCTGGACCAGCTCAATGGGCCAAATATTTCAGCAATATTGACTTTAAGTCAGGTTATCACCAGTTACCTATAGAACCCTCCGATCTGTGGAAGACTACCTTCAAATCTAAGGAGGGCCTTTTCGAGTGGTTGGTCATGTTGTTCGAATTGATGAATGCCCATGCAACCTTCATGAGACTGATGGACGACATCTTGCAGCCCTTCACTAATGCATTCATGGTGGTGTATCTAGATGACATCCTGATCTTTGGCCAGAGTTGGGAATAACACCTCCACCATATTCGACAGGTCCTTCAATCCTTTCAATAACTCAACCTGTGTGCTAACTTGGAGAAATGCACCTTTGGCCTAACCCAGGTTCAATGTTGGGTTGTCTTATATTCTTTCCATGACTAACCCACGTAGTTAACTAGGGGGTTAGGAGGGGGGCGGATCCCCCCCTTTGTTGTGACAGTTGCATAGAGGGGGGAGTCATAGGGAGTCTGAGGGGTGCAGGTAACCCCACTCGGCAGACCTACCTATGGTTTTGTGCATGATTTTCACACATGGTTTTGGACGTGATGGTTTTTGGTCCATGGTTTTGAATGCAATGGTTTTCAGTCCATGGTTTTGGATGCAATGGATTTCGGTCCATGGTATTGGATGCTTCGGCATGTATAAATATGTATTGTAACATTGAAAGGAGTATAATGAAAAATCAAGCTGGTAGTCCCAGTTTTGGGATCCAGGGGAAAATCACTATGTATATGTGTTTTATGTGTTATGCTCTCACATTGTTTATTTTCTATGTTTTAGAATTCATATGTAATTATTATTTCTGTACAGGGTTAAAACCTACATTTGGTATCAGAGTTGTTTTGGCTTCAAGGGGACGCCTTTGCTACTGAGGGGTTTTTCTCGAGCCTGTGGTAGACCCTATTCAGTGGGAGATCTACGAGATTGATTCTAGTGGTGAAAGAAGATGGCGAGTAGTGGAAAGATAGAGATGGAGAAATTTAATGGTTAGAGTTTTGAGTTGTGGAAACTCAAGATGGAGGATCTATTGGTGGATAAAGATTAGTGGATCATGGTAGATTCAGGTACTAAACCAACAAGAGTGTTCAATGAAGAATGGAAGAAGTTAGATCGGTAGGCAAAGAGCACAATACGATTGTGTGTCTCAGATTCACTATTTCTGAATGTATTAGGGGAAGCTACAACTAAGGCTTTGTGGGATAAGTTAGGGACTTTGTACCAATCTAAGTCTCTGGTGAATAAATTGTTCCTATGGAAAAAGTTATATAACTTGAGGATGAAAGATGGAGACTTAGTGACAGAGCATCTGAATGCATTTAATATTGTGGTAAGCCAGTTATCGTCTATTGATATCAAAATTTCAAATGGAGATAAGTGCATTAGTTTGTTGTGTTCTCTACCAGATTTGTGGGATAGTCTGGTTATTGTAATAGGTAGCAATGCAACTGCCTTGCAGTTTGATGAAATAGTCTCATCCTTACTGACGGAGGAGATGAGACGAAAAAATATGGAGAGCCAGAATCGTGATGCCTTGTTTGTACGAGGACGGTCCCAGAACAAAAACAAAAATAAGTCATCAAGTGGGAGATGTAAATCTAGAGGGATATCTAAATCTCTAGGAAAATCCATAAAGGTGGTGTGCTGTAAATGCGGAAAGGAAGGGCACTACAAAATGGATTGTAAGTCTAAAGTTCCTGACAAAGGAAATGGATCTAATGATGTTCGTTCTACAGAGGTGAAAACCACCTTAGATAAAGGTGGGGATGTGTACCTGGCTTCTTCAGGTACACATGTAGATCATGAGGCATGGTTGATTGACTCAGGTGCATCCTTTCACTTCAATCCCCATAGAGAGTGGTTCTGCGAGTATGAGAAATATGATGGTGGTGATGTCTTCTTGGGGGATGACAGGAAGGCTAGAATCATTGGTCATGGAAAAGTAAAGTTGAAGTTGCAAGGTGGAAGGGTTATAACACTTCCAGGTGTTATTCATATTCCTGCATTGGCCGGAAATATGATTTCTTTAAGCAAGCTAGATGATGCAGGTGTAAAACAATGTTTGAGAAGGATACCTACAAGATGGTTCAGGGAGAATTGGTATTGATGCGAGGAGTTTGGATTGGAACTCTGTGCAAGCTGCAAGATAGCACTGTTGTTGGTGGGTACAACAGTTCTGTGGTTCTTGAAAGTGGAGCAGAAAATGTAATGGTCTCTGGAGAGAAGACCATGTTGTGGCATCAAAGGCTTGGTCATATTGTAGAGAAGGGCCTTCAAATACTTCATGGTAAAGGTATGGTAGAAGGTATGAGTAATAGCTCTTTGGATTTTGATTTCTATGAAAATTGTGTATATGGGAAGTAGAATCGGGTGAGTTTCCCTCTGGTGGTAAGAGGGAAAAACAAATATTAGAGCTTGTGCATAGTGATGTGTTTGGAGCTGTGAAGGTTGCATCACTGGGTAAGTCTGTGTACTATGTATAATTTATAGATGACTTCTCAAGGAGTACATGGATATATTTCCTTAAGAAGAAATTTGAAGTCTTTGATAGGTTTAAAGAATTTAAGGCTCTGGGGGAAAACCAGACAGAGAAGAAGATTAAGGTGCTGACAACAGATAATGGTGGAGAGTTTTGCAATAAGGAATTTGAAGAATTTTGTAAGAAGGTGGTATAGCACGACAAAATAATACTCCATATACACCTCATAAAAATGGAGTTGTAGAAAGAATGAACAAGACGTTGATGGAAAGGGCAAGAAGCATGCTAAGTGGTGCCGAGTTAGGACAAGAATTATGGGCAGAGGCAGTGGAGATACCATGTTACCTGGTCAATAGATCACCTTCATTAGCGTTGGAGGATAAGACTACACAAGAGCTATGGACTGGTAAGAAACCCTCTCTTTCACATCTGAGGGTATTTGGATGTGATGCATATGTACATGTTCCAAAGGAGAAACGAACCAAGTTAGATAGTAAATCTGAAAAGTGTATCTTTATTGGGTATAAGGATGGTTTAAAGGGTTATAAACTTTGGAACCCAGTAACAAGGAAGGTTGTGTACAGTCAAGGTGTGGTGTTTAGAGAGGTAAAAGATGTTATTAAACATGAATTCCAACCGAAGGAACCTAAGAAGATAGAGTTTGAGCTAAAGGAGGAAGAATCAGACTCTACAGTAGAGGAGGAATCAAAAGATGAAGAGCCACAAACTCTAAGTGTGAGAAGAGTCCATCTGCTTGCTGTTCAAATTTTGCTTTATCTTTACTGGTGATGATCCCAAAACTATGAAGGAAGCAGTAGATTCAGAGGATGGAAAACTATGGAAAGAGGCCATGGATGATGAAATGGCATCTTTGCAAAAAAATGAGGCTTGGGATCTGGTGGAGTTGCTGGTTGGAAGGAAACCCATTGGAAAAAAATGGGTGTTCAAGAAAAAGACAGACGCAGAAGGAAAGGTGGAGAAATACAAAGCTAGGTTGGTAGCAAAATGTTATTCCCAGGTGCCAGGAATTGATTTTGGTGATATTTCTTCTCCTGCTGCCAAGGTATCTTGTATTAGATTACTTTTATCTATTGTTGCTGCTTTTGATTTTTAGGTAGAACAGATGGATGTGAAGACAACATTTCTTGATGGGGATCTACAAGAGCAGATCTACGTGAAGAAAGCTGAAGGATTTTCGGTGAAGGGTAAGAAAGAACTAGTATGAAAGTTAAAGAATTCTCTGTATGGGTTAAAACAATCACCAAGGATGTGGTATCAAAAATTTAATACATTTATATGGGGACATGGCTTCATTAGAAGCAAAGCAGATCACTATGTGTATTTTAAATTAATTGGTGACCATGTTATTTATCTGCTCTTATATGTGGGTGATATGTTGCTGGTTGGAAATGACAAAGAAATTATCCAAGATTTGAAGACCCAATTGTCCTCCAAATTCAACATGAAAGATATTGGTGCTGCAAACTATATTTTGGGCATGGAAATTAAAAGAGATCGATCAAAGAGGAAGCTCTAGTTAAACCAGAGGAAGTATGTTGAGGCAATATTGCAGAGGTTTAATATGCAGGATAGTAAACAGGTGAAGGTTCCTATTCCTGTAGGTGTAAAGTTATCTGCTGAACAGTGTCCCAAGACACAAGATGAGGAAGAGGATATGTCCCGTGTTCCATATGTAAGTGCAGTCGGTAGCGTGATGTATGCGATGGTCTGTACTAGACCAGATATTGCACATGTAGTGGGAGTATTGAGTAGGTTTATGTCAAAACCAGGGAAGGAGCATTGAACACCAGTGAAGCGGGTTTTCAGGTATTTGCGTAGCAGTAGTGATTATGGTTTGTGCTACCAAGGAAGACTAGGATTGGATATATTTTTGGATATTCGTGGCTTTGTTGATGCAGACTGGGCTGGAGATTTGGATCAGAGAAGATCTACAAGTGGGTATGTGTTTAACCTATTTGGAGGTATAGCCAGTTGGATGAGTAAGAAATAATCTGTAGTGGCACTATCAACTACAGAGGAAAAATACATGGCAGCCACTCATGTAAGCAACGAAGTAGTTTGGTTGCAGAGATTGTGTTCAAGTATGGGGTTAGTACAAGGAGCTATAAGGATAGACTGTGACAGCTAAAGTGCAATTTTCTTGGCAAAGAACGATGCTTACCATTCAAAGACAAAGCACATTGATGTTCAGTATCACTTTGTGAGGGATATGATAGAAGACAAAAAGGTGTTGCTAGTAAAGGTTGACACTTTGAAGAATACTGCAGATGCATTGACAAAATCTGTGAGCTTTGAGAAGTTCTCTTGGTGTAGAGAAACAATGGCCATTACAAGGTTGGATAAATGACTAAGCTCTCTTGTGGCCACCTGTGGAAAGAAAACAACAAGTGGGAGAATGTTGGGTTGTGTTATATTCTTTCCACGATTAGCCCACATAGTTAACGGGGGGTTAGGAGGGGGGCAGAACACCCCCTTCATTGCGTCGATTGCGTAGTAGGGGGAGTCATAGGGGGTTTGAGGGGAGTAGGTAACCCCACTCTATCGGGTGCGAGGCAGTGCCCAAGAAAATTTTGGTTTTGGACCCTATGTTAGGTTGCGTGGACCTACCTATGGTTTTGTGCACGATTTTCTCACATGGTTTTGGATGTGATGGTTTTCGGTCCATGGTTTTGGATGCAATGGTTTTTGGTCCATGGTATTAGATGCTTTAGCATGTATAAATATGTATTGTAACATTGAAAGGAATATAATGTGAAATCAACTTGGTAGTCACGGTTTTAGGATCCAGGGGAAAATCTCTGTGTATATGTGTTTTATGTGTTATGCTCTCGCATTGCTTCTTTTCTATGTTTTAGAATTCGTATGTAGGTAATTTCTGTACGGGTTAAAAACTACATTCAATATCTGGGGTACATCATTGATGAGCAGGGTGTACATGTGGACCCATCCAACATATAAGTCATTCAAGATTGGCCAACCCCAACTACTCTAACAGAGATCCGCAGCTTTTTGGGTCTTGAAAATTTCTACTGTAGGTTCGTGTTGGGGTTCTCTCATATCACTTGGCCTTTAGGTCAATTCACCAAGGGTAGAGCGAAAAGAAAGTTATTTTGGTTGGAAACCCAGCAATGAGCATTCTCCGAGTTGAAGAATTACCTCTATTCTACACCAGTTCTCACATTACCAGACCTGCAACAACTATTTGAGATTGAGGCACATGCCTTCGACTATGCCATTGGGGCAGTTCTTACTCAACATGGGCATCCAGTGGCTTACCACAATTAGACACTTTCAGACACAGTCTGAAAGTACCCCACTTATGAAAAATAATAGTATTCCATTATGTAGGCCTGTCATCAATGGAAGCATTACATTCTAGGGAAGGAAACAGTCATCCACACAGACGACCAGCCTCTATAGTTCATACAGACACAAGGGAAGTTGCAGAATGATCACCATCATAAATGGTCCACCTATCTACAACAATTCCATTTGAAAATTAAGTATAAGAAGGGAAACACCAATAATGGCGTTGATTTCCTCAGCAGACCATCGGTCATGGCGCTAATCACTGTGCTTGACACCTATGGGCACGAGACATCGGGGTGGCCACATGTTTACAAGAGTGATCCGGAATTCAACAACATATACTAGACACTCCTGGAAAGGAAGAAAGTTCCAAATTTTCACCTTCAGGATGCACTGTTATGCCACTTGGGACACATATGTGTTCCTTCAAGTAACCATGCCAAGATGATTTGGGAGGCACACTACAGTTGGGTCGTTGGACATTTCAGAATATAGAAAACAATTACAGTATTGCAAAAGTCTTTTTATTGGCTGAGAGTTCGTCATGATGTTGGGAAGTGCATTAGATCCTACACAGCCTACACCATTGCCAAACCAACCATCAAGAAGAAAGGCCTATATAGTCCTCTACCTACTCCTACCCAGCCTTGGGAATCTATCTCCATGGATTATATTTTGGGTCTTCCTTTTGCTAAGCATGGAAACGATTGCATTTTCATGGTTGTCAATAGATTCTCTAAGATGTCCATCATGGCGGCCTGCAAGAAGAGTATCTCAGCAAAGGCCACTACTAAGCTCTTCTTTGAGCGAGTGTGGGTACACTTTGGGATCCCAGAGTCCATTATCTCAGATCGAGACAGCAGATTCCTCAGTCCATTTTGGTCAAGTCTCTAGTTGATGTTGGATACAAAACTCACTAAGTCCACAAATTTCCATCCCCAAACTAATGACCAAATAGAGGTTGTCAATAGAATGATCATACACTTTGTGCGCATGTAAAACTTGAAGCATCCAGACACATCGGATGAAAGTCTCCACTATGTCCAACACAGCTACAATAGAGCTCTCCATAGCTCAACAAGCCACAACCCTTTTCAAGTAGGGCTGGGATTTTAGCCATTATGCCCCATTGATGTGGCCATACCATTTACAGTCACTCAGATAAATTTGGCTCATGTGCAGTCTAAAGCTGAAAGGGCTAACAACTTCATTGAGCACATTCAATACATTGCCTACAGGTCCATGATATATTGGACATATCAAATGCTAATTACAAGCAGTGCCATGATCTACATCGAGTGTCACACAAGTTCCACGTGGGTGACAAAGTTTGGATTCATTTGCAGAAAGAGCGCCTTGGTGGGCCCCACTACAAGCATTTCCTGCTCCGATATGAGCCATACACCATCACCAAGGCTATCAGTGATAATGCCTTCGAGCTCAACATCCCACCATTCCTTGGTTTGCACCAAGTGTTCAATGTAGATCACCTTCGGTCATACTTCCCACCATTGTTGGACACATCTAACATTGCAGAACAACTCACACCAACAAATCTAAACCCAGAATGCATGGAATAGGCCACCACTAATCAGATTATGGACACACAAATCAAGAGCATTTGCCAACAGAAGATTCAACTATATCAGGTTGTCAAAGCTGGCCAACTCCTTCACCAAGGCAAGTGGCTCAACAGGGACCAAGTTCAACAAAAATTTCCCCATCTCATGGAAGCACTCAATGGAATGGGAACCATTTCTTCCTAAGGGGGGAGGAATGATCCAGGTGGATATTGGTGGCCACCTGCCTATTCCAGGTGGACCCCCAACACTGTCTCTTTCAATTTTTCGGTTTCCTTAATTGTAGCACAATTTGCTATTTTTGGCAGTTTTTTGGGTCCAGAACTTCTAGACCCGTTTTGAGGCCCTAAACGGTGTTTTTAGGGAAAACAGAGAGACCAAAAACGTCTCAAGCTATTTTGACCTTTTTTTCGGCCTACTCTTTGAGATCTTTGAAACTAGGTGTTATGATAGCCAAACGGAGATCATATGCCAAAGTTACGACCCCAGGAAGTTGATGTACCAATTTACCCAAATGGGGCCCACAGTTTTGGCGCTTCATCTCCTAGGGTTAGGTTTTTGGATTTTTAGGGTTTTCCATTGTTTCTCAATAATAAATAGGCCTTTAAGCCTCAATGTAACATAATTCAAAGGCATGTAGCCGTCACATCTCTCCTCAGAGATAGCTACCATCATCTGAGCTATCTTATTTCCATTTTGTTTGCAAGCATAGTTCAATATTTTTCCATTAATGAGATGAAGTGGTTTTCTGCCACATCTCTGTGTTTATGATCATATCTACAAGTTGTTGCATTCCTTTTTAAGTTTGGATTAGTATGCTCTAAAAAAAAATTAGGAATTACCTGTTGGGTTCACATGTTAGGTTGTATATTAAGCATTCTTCATTACACTACCTCATAAACAAGCTAGTTTTCAGGTGGAGAATATGTATGTAGCTATTACTATTCTGGGAGTACAATTTCAAGGTGATAGTGAATCCTAGTAGGTTAAATGCAGGGCCAGACCACTTGTTGACGATACTTTCCAATTATGGTGAAGGAAATATGAATGATGTATTACAAGATCTACGTCAATTCGTGGTGAATATGGAAGATGAACATTTTGTAGAGATCTGTTATGCGACCAGGTCATAAAATATAAGAAAATATAGATCAGTGACTTACAAAATAGCCTCTTTGAGGGGGAAACATCCTTTAATCACATATATGAACAATTCTTGGATGATACAAATGGTAAGACCTCCTTGGTATTTATAGGAGTCTAAGGGGCCACAATATAATCAGAGCCTACATAATAAGAATAATATATGGGGTAAAAAAATAACAATATGGGGTCTACATGGACAAAACAATAACAATAATGGGGCTACACTATTATTATAGGGATCTAACATGCCCCTCTCCTTAAAAAAAGTGTTTCCATCAATGCTTTAGTATTTTTTTATGCTTCTATATAAATTTCTCATCTTCCCATGTGGAATCTTTAGCTAGTAAGTTCTTACACTTAATGAGATACTTTGAAATTGATCGATTCCGTAGTTGTTGGGTTAATTTTTTTGTGACTTATTCAAGCTCCAATATGATTTTTCCTTCTTTGTCAAATTTTTTGAAATATTGTTTGAACTGGGAGCAGGGAAAATTTTAAGAACCCCCCTAAATTTATAAGTATAATAAATGGGCGAATCTCCATGGTATATAGGAAAAGGAAGGCAATTTTTATCAATAATATAATATGTATATTAATTT
>APFE030956247.1:12673-24994 GCA_000404065.3 Pinus taeda | reverse complement strand
ATTCGCCCACTAAAAATTTAAAACCCCTTAATTTCGCCAAAGGGCGAACATTCGCCCCTAAAATTTTCTATGACTGGGAGATTATGACCAATAACCGTCTTTAAGCATGAAATATGGAAAACTAAGTGTACTCAGAAAGATGCAAGCAACTCCCATTTGTATGCCATAGTACAAATATTTTGCAACATCTTGTAAGGACCAGAATACTTGGGTGATAATTTATTATCCTTCTTAGCTTTCTTGAGGGACATTTGTTTGTATGGTCGTAGCCATAAAAATACCCAGTTGCCTACATCAAAATTATTTCACTGCAATTTTGATCTACCTATAGTTTCATTCGATTCTGACCAGAGTCAGGTTATCCTTTAAGAGTTGGAGAACTTGTTTTTGATTCTTGATGTGATCTTCCACTACTTGAACCTTAGAATTTTTTCTTAAATATGATGTGATGGATGGTGGATGATATCCATAAAGTTCCATAAATGGCGTCATTTTTATTGAGGTACAAAAGGAAGTGTTATACCACCATTCAGCCAGAGGTAACCACTTGACCCGTTGTGTTTTCTAATGAAATACAAAGCAATGAAAATATCCTTCCAAACATTTGTTCACTATCTCAATTTTCCTGTCATATTGAAGATGATAAGATGAGGTTTGAGCTAATTGAGTACCAAGACAATTAAATAATTATGTCCAAAAAATTATAGTGAAAATGGGACCTCTATCTCTTACACTAATCTTTGGGTTTCCATGTCATCCAATAAGGTTGGATAATAGAAATAGCACAAAGAAATTCTTCCACATCCTCGTCCTTTCTTGAGATTCTATATGCAACAAAATTTTGCTTCCCTTTTTTGTATATGACTTCAAAGTCATAACCCAACATCTTTGTGACCCATTTTTGTTACTCTTCAAAAGATAGTATTTTTTCTAAAAGGTATTTAAGACTATCACGATATGTTTTTATCTTGAAGTGTCTTCCCATTAGGTAAGGTTTCCATGTATTTAGTCCGTGTAGTATTGCCAAAATTTCCTTCTCATCAATAGGTTTGTATAAATACTTTCCCTTGGTTGGACAACTTTGAAAATCAATGGGTCTTCCTTCTTGCATTAAAACAATACCAATTCCATTTCCTAGGGCGGCACATTCCACAATAAATATTTTTCTCAAGTCTAGTGTAGTTAATATTGGTTCTTCGCACATTGCCTCCTTAAGATGTCAAAAAGCCTTAGTTTCATTTAGAGTCAAAGAGACACATCTTTATTCATTAATGTTGTTAAAGGCGCTACTATTGTCCCATAATTCTTAACAAACTTGCGATAATACCTTGTCAACCCAAGAAATCCTCGAAGAGGCTTTACAGTTGTGGGGATTTTCCATTCCTTAATGGATTTAATTTTGGTAAGGTCTACCATAACACCCTCATGAGATACAATATGACCCAAATATTACACCTCATATACTCCAAACAAATATTTTGATTTTTTTTCATATAGTTGTTTCTCCTCCAAGAGTTTGAGTTCCTTGTGAAAATGTTGAACATGATCCTTCCAAGACTTGTTGTACATTAGTATATCATCAAAAATTACTAACACTAATTTTCTAAGGAAGAGTTTGAAAATGGAATTCATCAAACCTTGAAATGTCGAAGGTTCATTAGGAAGGCCAAAAGGCATGACCAAAAATTCATAATGACCTTAGTGAGTTCTGAAAGTTATTTTTAGAATGTCTTCAATATTAATTCTAATTTTATGATATCTTGAATGGAGATCCAATTTGGTGAAGTAAATTGCTCCATATAATTCATCCAACAATTCATCAATTACAGGAATCAGAAATTTATCTTTAATAGTGAGCTTATTGAGTTCCCTGTAATCCAGACACATAAGCCATGATCCATCCTTATTTTTCACCAATACTATTGGAGTAGGGAAATAAATATGACTAGGTTGAATTATACTAGCCTCTAGCATTTATGCATCCATATGTTCAATTTCACTCTTTTGGGCATAGGATATTTGTAAGGCCTAATGTCTCGAGGAACACTTCCTGGAATAAAGTGGATAGAATTATCTTAATCATGAATAGGTGGGATGCCTTTGGGAGTCTTAAATACCTTGGAATCATTGTCCAATTTTTTTTTGAGATCTAAAGAAATAGATTATTTTGATGTTTGACCCTCTAGTGAGCATAATTGTGCATTTATACCCCATTGTTCTTTCTTCAAAATATTTGCCATGTGATTAGAGCTCACTATCTTCCCCGATTTCGATGTGATACCTCTTAATTCAATTTCATTTCATTCCAAAAAGAAATTCAAGAAAAGTTCTTGAAAATTAAAAGTTATCGTCCCCAAATATTATAAACATTAGACTCCTAGTACAACATCAACACCACCCATTGGAATGGAAAGTATTCAACCATTCAATACATATTCCCTAATGGTTGGATTTATATAATGGCACTTTCTAAATAAATTTATAGTTCCTCCATTTTCAACCATAACTTCATACTATGGTGTTGGATATAGAAAACAATTCAATTCCTTGACTATCATACAATGAATAAAATTATTGGTACTGCCTGAATCAATCAATACTATTACCTTTTTCTTACTGATATATCCTTCTATATTAAGTGTTTGAGGAGTGATCATTCTTTCCAATGCATTACAATATATGGCAAGATTAATTTTTTCTTTCTCTGGGGTAGGTTCTTGGTGTATATATGTTTCCTTAGTGGGTCCTGACCTAGGTTCAAAGTTAGTTGTTCCAAACAAAACCCTACATTACTGGCCCTTTTGGCATCAATTCACATAGCACAGGCTGAAGTCTCACCCGAAGTAGAATGGGGGGATGTTGGAACCAAGTTTCCACGTCCAAATATCATTGTGATGTCCTTTTATGTCCTAGATTTGCCTTCACACAGATTGATAAGCCCTTAGGGATTGGTACTGCAACTTTGTTAGAAAAACCTTTTTACCTTTGTGAAGGTCCGCGATCGGTCCTTGTGGACCCTTAATAGTCTATTCATCCACTTATGCACACCAAAAAGCAATCCTAGATCATAGTTTGCACATATCTACTTAATTATTTACTAAAAATAACATAACTTATCACAGTCTTTGCGAACTCCCATAAAAATTCTTGTGTACATTATTTTACATTTATTAAATAGGATCGCGTACATTTAGATGAATATAACACATTATTCATCAACAACATATATTTCAATCATAAATAAACAAAGATAAATAGATGTACACAATATTTCCTCACTAAATTTCTTTATTGGTCTTCAGTTCAGATTTATAGACTCAAAACTTCCCTACACACTCAGCTGCAGGGGTCTGCGCACTCAGCTACAAACTCTTCTCTAGGCCTTTGTGGACTCAGCTACGGAGCCTTTCCCTTCTCTACTACTCACTTTCCACACTATATCCTATTGACCAATTACATTCCTCATTATCTCCTCTATGACATGCCTTAGACTCTCTAAGACACACCTATTTATAGCTTTCTACATATAGTCCCATGGTTCGTGAACCATGGTTGGATGTCAAAACCGACTCGATTTTACATAATCAAGTGACTAAAGCCCCTTTTGACTTCTAACTATATATTCACTCCGTGTCCATAAATCATGGAGACTTTACATCTTTCTACAAAGTTTACATCAAAACTTGGGTTTTTAACCCCAAAACTAACCCAGGGGACCCCATCCCAATAGGCCCCCAACACAAAGGTCATGAATCACCCTTTATTCACTTGGTTTTCATGGTGATCTTGTTGTGAAGATCCCCCAGCTTGACACGCACAACAACTACCTCAACAGTGCTCTGTGTAGTTGCCTGCTTCACTTGTTCGAGGCATTGATATGTAGCTGGTCCTTCGTCGGCTAGCTTGATCTTCTGTTGTGTGAGCTGTAAGTTCATCAGCTTCTCCTGAATGTTGTTCTCGACCTGGTAGGCTTCATCCAACCAAGGCTCCATTCTGACCTTAAGTAAGGCCTCCTTCTTCTATGCTGCCTCAACCTAGGCGAGGAGTTACTTCCCTTCATGCAATTTGGCTAGGCACTGTGATGGAGAAATAGAGTGCACCATTAGGTTGACTTCCTCATACTACTTTTGAAGCTCCTTAGATTTTGTATTCAACTTTTGTAGGGTTGGGTCTTCCTGCATAGTAGTTACCAGTCCCATCTCCTTCTAGAATAATGTTGTGCACTCTACAATGGTGGCATCCATAGGGGCCAATCGTTCCTTGATCACGCGTTTGCACTGTTCCTGGACTGCCGATAGAGTCGATGGCTGCACCTTCAATTGCAGCTCGGTTATCTGCATGTTGAGTTCAAATTGAAGTCTACTAACCTTAGCCTATGTCTCGTGCACACCGGAAGCTAATTTTTGAACCTTTTCTTTCGACCATGTGTCCACCGGAATATGGAGCTCCGGTACTATTCGGAATGCCTCCGCAACCACAGACTCCAATCATGAGTTGTATGCCTAGAGATTCCTTTTCTTCCAAAACCAGAGTCTTATCGATAAATAAATGTCGATTATTCACCTTGATTTTGTTGACAACACTAATAGTGTGTTGTCCCCAAAGGCGAAGCTCACCAATGATTTCATGTAGCAACTCATGCAATGTCTCTAGTTTGATTACAACCATGTTCATGCCCATTTTTGGTATTTATCTAGTTAGATGCGTTGTTCCTCTGTCTCAGTGCAGACCGACCCTGTACGCAAGGGAAAGACTCACACATCCCTCATCAGCCATAGAATCAGCTCCGTACTGGCACGTTGTTCTGGTACTGAGCTACTTACTATGGCCCTTGTCTTACCTACCTATGCTTGGATCTTAGTCACTTGAAGCTGCAACTTGCAAAGGTCCTTTTAGACTCCCCCTAAGGGCTAAGTGCATTGTTTTTCTAGTTGTTGTAGTACTTTTTTGGAAATGTCTCATACTTTACCACCTATTACATCCAGGTCCCTTTCTGTAATCATCAGAGGATCAACACACATTTTATGCACCTTCTGCTTCTTCCTTGCTGCTCCTTGTTGTTCCAAATCTCTCTTCTTCCACTGAGAGGTTGTGTGCTTCCCTATCATGCTATCTTGCTCTGTTTCCATCTTGGTTTCTGTTGAAGGTGACTTGTCATCCTTTTGGGCCTCGCATTTCTCGTGTTCTGTCCTTTACTTGGCATCACATTCCTCCTCGCACCATGCTTTTTCTGCTACGCCTTTCTCCTTTTGTGCCACTAATTTCTACACAGCCTTCTTGGATGCGTCCTTTCCTTTCCTTGCAACCATACTTTCTGCACCAGTGCTTGGCCCTACAGCCAAATCAGAAAGGGCACACCACTCGACTGGCTAACGCGACATGACTTCCTCTAGATATAAATGTGAAACCAAATAGGGTAGATCATACCATTTCTGTGCGGGATCCTTCTGGGCCTGGATGTAAACTCAATGAAAGTCAGCTTTAAACATGACAAGGGAGAACATATGCATGTGCAAGGTCGAGGACAACCTTTGGTGCCGCTGGATGGCCATGTGGAAACTTGCTTCCAGCAAGACCCATAAAATCTTCATGTCCATAACATGCGTAGGGTTCTTTGTAGCCCATAGGGAAGCGAATTGTGCTACCTCCAGAAACCCTATTTCCGGTGGAGAAAACTAGTTGTCCTCCAACAACTCCCACGCAACCAAAACAATAGATAGAAACAACCAAGTGTAATGGAACTGCTTGGTCTCATCTTGTACTTCATGCAAATTCGTGGGGAACTCTTGGCATAGGCATTTAGACCAATTGAATAAGACAAGTTCTGAGCACTGGGCAGCTAGAGAAATGACAGGCACTAGAACTTCGTTTGCAAAACACTTCCTGATTACCTTGCTTGCCGATATCTGCGTAGCCAACAAAACTATACGGTCAGATATGGACAGGATGGGGTATCCTCGCACCTTATTTACCAACTTAGAAGTGCTTTTCATGCACTCAGGTAGATCCCTTTCCCCTATTGTTCTGCCAAATACCTTGGCTGGATTTAGACTATCATGCAGTAAGTGCGTAAGCCTATGAATCAGCATATCAGTGATGGGGATAGGCCCTCCAAGCCATAAACACCCATCATGTACCAGTGTGAAATGTTGGCATATGCACGCTATGTTAATTGAGGTGTGGTGGTAGTGTGGCACCCAAAGAAAGTTAAGCAGCCCAAATTTCTCAAAACCTCGGGTCCATTCCTCTGTTTCCAATGTTGTCATACCCGTGTCTTCGTAGACTACACACTACATGAAGGCAACCATTGATAAGTGGGGGAACTTAGTAAGATCCACTAAATCACAATCCTCCATCTTCACCAGAGGGAGGCAGGCAAGTCCTGTCCTTCTAATGGCACCTTCTTAGGTAGCAGGGGTGTGGAAATGAGGAATTTGTCAGAATCTGAGTCCTTAGGAACCTTTTCCTTACCCTTCCTTGGAGGAATATACTGAGGGAGCTTTTTGTTGGGCTCTTCTCCTTCATCCTCTACATCTTCGACTTCCTAGTTGTCTTCTACTTCTAGTTTAACAACCTTCTCTTTACCTTTGGCTGGTTGTTTGCCTTTTTTCTTGGTTGGGGTTGTTGTATGCTCTCTTGGGGAAGTGCATGTCTATAGTGGCTTTCTCAACTTTTCTTCAGCCATGGATTGTGTCATCCTTGGCGCCGTAGCTTCAAAATTGGATTTTTTAGGGCCTAGGGCATCAGAGGGTATGGTGTCCATACTCTTCTTCTCCATAAATAGTTCATGGGCCTCAATAGACACTTTTGTGAGGGAAACGAAATCTTCCCAAAAGGCTTGACTCATCAATAAACAATGAATTTTAGAGAAAGCCCGAATTGTGCAAACTGTAATTGTTTGGATCGACACACGTATTTATAGGGGTTTTTTGAGTCACATCCAACCGTTCCCTCCAAAATCTAATCATCAATGTTGTATTGGTGGTGTATCTTTATAGATCTTGACCTTGAATGCTGCTAGCCGACTCTTTGTACCCGTCTTTAGGTCATCAAATCATCAACAGTCACTTTCTAGCTATGTGGCATAGTACCACCGTCCATAGCATATCTACCTTCGTGCAGAG
Organism: Pinus taeda; assembly: GCA_000404065.3. Lineage (NCBI taxonomy): Eukaryota > Viridiplantae > Streptophyta > Pinopsida > Pinales > Pinaceae > Pinus > Pinus taeda. Next base: position 17,870 of record APFE030956247.1, on the reverse strand, counting down.
TCTCATACTGCAACGTCGCCAGCTTTTGTGCAGCCAATCTACTGTGTAGTCCTCTAGCCATATAGGGTAGTTTATAATCCTACTCTCCCTTACAATTGCCTCAAGCACTAAGACTGTCTTGCAACCATATAGTCATTGAGTCTGGTCTCCTATATACGGCTTCAATCGGCTTGCATTCACTCTCCTCGGAAAGGGTTCTCCATCCATCTTCGCGAGTTGAACTGTGCCTCCATCTGTAATTTCTTTGAGGACATATGGCCCTAGCCAGTGCATCTAAAACTTTCCTGGAAACGTAGCGAACTTACTACCATATAATAAAATCAAATCGTTAACCTTGAACATGCACAGCTTTATGTGTTGATCATGCCATGCTTTTTCACTCTCCTTCTGCACTTGTTGATGGAATCCAGCTAAGAATCGGTCTTCTTCAAGCTCCATCCATTGTGCGAGCCGTTCTTCCAAGGCTCTATGGTCCACCATCCTATGAAAGTTGTTGTGTGTAGACTAGGAATGATATATTCCATAGGAATCACAGCTTCGATGCCATAAACCAATCGGAAAGGATTCAGACCTATTATATTTTTGTAAGTAGTCCTCTACACCCATAGTACTTCCAGTACGCGCATGTCATAATCATTCCACTACGCATTACAAATCTTTGTTAGCACATTCTCCAAGATCTTATTAAAGGCCTCAACTATTCCATTACCCTACGGATGATATGATGTGCTCTTCTGATGATAAACCTAAAACTCTTCAGTTAGTGCGTTGATTAATTCATTCAGGAAGTGTGTTTCGTGATCACTCATCAATACTTTTAGTCAACCAAATCTAGTTAACACGTACTCAAATAAGAATTTTTCTACTATGGCCTTTGTACAATCCTTCATTGGTTGTGCTTCCGTCATCTACTCAGATACTCTGTCACGGTGATGATATAGCGTGCACCTATTTTTCTTGGCTAGGGACTTAATCGGTTCTACAAAGTCAATTGCCCATTTCTCAAATGGCTACAACGACACCTGAGGGTTCAGTGGTAGCTCATCCCTTCGTGACGGTTTGCCCATTCTCTTACATGCATTGCAAGCCCTATAATATGCTTTATAATCTTTATGTAGCATAGGCCACTATAATCATGCACACAAGGTCTTCTACGTTGTTGTCTTTCTTGCGTAATGTCCTCCTGCATCCCCTCCATGAGCTTCTGCTAGGATGATACTTCATTCAACATCAGGGACATACCGTCGCAATATCTCATTAGCACCCATCTTATACAAATGTCTTTCAATTACTGAGGAATCTATTGTGCGCACTACTAACTCTTTCTTTTGCTAACTGGTGTATCCTTTTGGAGCTGTCCCTGTAGTTCAAAAGTGGATAATATCTACAAAATGGTTATCTACTACACACATCACAAAGAGCTGTGCGACAGGTAGCTCTGCTTAAAAATTAGTAGGCTCTTCCACTGTTTCAATTCATAACAAGTGGTCAGGTCCTGCATTCAACCTTCCAGGCTTCACAATGACCTCAAACTCATATTCTTGAAATAATAACCACCATCTGCATATTTTTTCCCCCAACACAGGCTTATTGACCAGGTATTTCAAGGCGGAATGATGTGTGTACATCTTGAAATGTCCACCTAATAGATAGGGTCTAAATGTTTGAAGCACGTACACCATAGCCAATCCTTCACGCTCTATCATTGAGTAATTTTTCTCGGCCTTGACAATTTCCTACTCGTAAAGGCTATACGATGATCCATCTCTCCTTCACCAGCTTGTGTTAGCACTACTCCCAACGCAATACATGAGGCATCAACATGCACATGGAATTATTTCTTCCAATCTAGGAAGACCAAGAACGTTTTGGTGACCATCTTTTCTTTCAGTACATCTAGACTGTGCTGACATTCTTCATCCCAACAGAATGTAGCATCCTTCTTCAATAGCTTTTGCATAGGTGCAGTAATATGAGCATAATCCTTGATGAACTTTCGATAATATCCAGTATGTCCCATCGTTTCGCATAATTGTTTAACACTGCTCGGGGCCTCCAAATTGATTATTATCGTGATCTTGGCATGGTCCACCATTAGTCCTTACTTTTTCACCACATGACCCAGCAAAATCCTAAAGGGGACACAAAATAAGCATTTCTTCAGGTTCAGCACAATCGCAGTTCTTTGGCATGTATCTAACATCAAGCATAGACTAGCTACACAGCACTTTACTAGCCCAAACACTGTCCAGTCATCAAAATACACCTCCAGGAATTTGTGAGTAAATTCCTTGAATGTTGCGATGACTACACAAGAGAATATCACTAGTGCATTCTTGAGTCCAAATGGCATTACCATATACTGGAAACAACCCCATTCCATCACAAAGGTGGTTTTGCTCGTATCTTCTGGCACGATCTTAATCTGATGGTACCTAAAGAACCCATCAGTAAAGAAGTAGGCCTCTCGCCCTCCAACATTGTCCAATACCACATCTATAAACGGTTTTAGAAAAGGATCATGGACGCATGTATCATTAAGCTTTCCTAGATAAAACACAAATCCTTATTTCTCCCTTCTGTTTCTTTTCCTGAACCACCATCGAGCTCACCTAATCATATTCTTCAATTGGTTTGATGATGCCTACTTCTAGTATCTTATCCAACTCTAAAAACCATTTCCTTATATTTGGGATTAAGGTGATATGGTCTCTTCTTAATAGGATTCGTGTCTAGCTTCAAAGTAAGTTTCATCACACCCAAGTTGCCTATGATGCCTTTTAGGTTCCAAAATTTTGTAGGAAAAATATCCTCGTACTCAAGGAATAACTCAGAAACTTTATCCACTGTGGCATCATCCCAGTAATCTCCGATCTTCGCAAATTTTGGCTTTGCTTTAGTACCAATGTTCACTTGCTTGGTTTTCAGAGGTGTGGTGATGTCCAGATTTTCTATATGTGTACCTTCGACCTCGTAGTGGCCCTCTACCTCTGGGATATTAATATTTCTTGGATCTTCATCCTCCCCCTCAAAAGTCACATTATAACATTCCAACACATGGCGTAGTTGGGTGCTCCAATCTGATTGAATCAATTCCAAAGTGATCCATATTTAAACAAGAATGCAACAAATTACAGACATAACCATAAACATAGAGATGTAGTGGAAATAATACTTCATTTCATTAATGTAAAATACTGAAATATGCTTACAAACAGAAATGGAAATAAACCAACTAGGGCGATGGTAGCTTATATCTGAGAAGAGATGTTGTGACTACATGCCTCTGAACTGTGTTACAATGAGGCTTGAAGACCTATTTATTATTGAGAAATAATGGAAATCCCTAAACATCCAAAACCCTAACCCTAGAAGATGAAATGCCAAATTGTGGGCCCCATTTGGGTAAATTGGTACATCAACTTCTCGGGGTTGTAACTTTGGGATACAATCTCTATTTGATGTGCAAAGTATCTTGTTAGAAATATCTATCCGAGAACTACAACTTTGGGAAGAGGAACATCGGTCCATGGATCCATGTTGCTCCCAGTTTTCCCAAACTACGTCGTTTATGGCCTTAAAACAGCTGTGGAAGTTTAGGACCTGAAAAACTGCTAATAATAGTAAACTATGCTACAATTAAGGAAATTGAAAAGATGAAAGAAACAATGGAGGGGGTCCAAGTGGACTTGGAGGGTGGCCACCAATATCCACCTGGATCATTGCTCCCCCTTTAGGAAGCAATGGTCCCCATTTCATTGAGTTCCTCGATGAGATGAGGAAACTTCTGCTAAACTTGGTCCCTACTGAGCCACTTTCCCTAGTGAAGGAGTTGACCTGCTTTGACAACTCGATACAGTTGGATATTCTACTAGCAAGAGAACCTGATTTGTGTGTCCATGATCTGATCAGTTGCATCTTGTTCCTTGCAATCTGGATTTAAATATGTGTGTGTGATCTATTCTGCAATGTTGGATGTGCCTAGTAATGGTGGAAAGTATGACTAAAGGCGATCCACATTGAACAATAGGTTCAGGCCAAGGAATGGGGGAATGCTAAGCTCAAATGAATTGTCTCCTACAGCCTTGGTAATGGCGTAAGGACCATATCAAAGTGGTCTGAGTTTCCGGTAGGCTTGAGTAAGGTGTACCTTTTCCAAATGCAATCCAACTTTGTCACCGACCTAAAACATGTGTGGCACCCAATGCTGATCATGTTGTTGCTTGTACTTGGAAATTGATTTCTCCAGAATGTCATGGGTCTACTCACAAATATGTTGGATGTGCTCAATGAAGTTGTTTTCCTTATCTATTTCGAAATGGACATGAGCCGAATCTGCGTGAGTAGCTACAAATGGCATGGCCACATCAATGGGACATAGTGGCTAGAATCCCAAGCCCACCTGAAAAGGGTTATGGTCAGTCGAGCTGTGGAGAGCCCGATTGTAGCTATGTTGAACATAGGGGATCCTCTCATCCCATGTGCGTGGATTCTTTGAGTTGTACATGTGAAAAATGTGTACGATCATCCTATTGACAACCTTTGTCTGGCCATCAGTTTGACGATGGAAGGCTATGGAATTAGTGAGTTTGTTGTCCAGCATTGACCAGAGACTAGACCTAAATGTATTGAGGAACTTGTTGTCCCGATCTGAGTTGATAAACTGTGGGATCCCAAAGTGTACCCACACTCATTCGAAGAAGATTTTAGCAGTGGATTCTGGTGTGACATTCTTCTTGCAGGCCGCCATAATGGCCATCTTCGAGAACCTGTCGATGACCACAAAAGGACAGTCATTTCTGTTAGGGCTCAAATCTACCTTAGGCTGATATCAGGTAAAACTCAAGGCTACATCAAACCACGCTCAGCCTCGTAGCTAGCCCTACGAGGACATGAGAGGCCTCTCTCTGGGTCAATCTCAACTAAAGGTAATCGATGAGGCTCGAGATGACTAAATTGGTAATTGATCTTAGGCTAGGTATAAAGTACAAGGAGTTTGAGGTTGACTTTTGAGGTTTTTTGTTGAATCAACGGGAAAGGCAATTTTGGGTGCGGGGATGAGACACAGGTTTTGTAGAGGTCTACTTGGGGAAAGGTAGGCGATTGTCTTGATGCTTTCAAAGAGAATGAATGGCTAGATCTGACTAGTGAGAAGTTAAGGAGAGCAAGAAGCTTTCAAGGATTCTCCATAAACAGA
>APFE030956247.1:936-11239 GCA_000404065.3 Pinus taeda | reverse complement strand
TTGCAAAAGGATGCCGAAGGGATCTTGATAATCCTAAAGCACTATCTTGTCTTGAGATCCAGCAGCAAAAATACAAGTACTCCCTTCATTCTGATCTGAAAGAACAATTGATTTTTGAGGGATAGGAATGCAGAGAGAAGTATGTGCTTGTACCATCTGAGTGTTAGCTGTAGGCTCCTTGACTATGAGAAATCCTGGCATATTGTCTCTCTCAAGCTCATACTCCTCATCTTCATGGTCTAGGTCATTCTTAAACAAAAAACAATCTTCAACATTATCAAACCCGATAGCCTTATCATCTTTGTGAAGGAAAATATTATCTGTTTGCTGATCTATTAAACTGATTACAAGACCGTCATCATTTTCAAAAGAGGAAGAGATTTCACCAACACTTTCTTGACCATGTGTGCACTGCAAATCTGCTGTAGCTTTGGCTGAAACAAGACCTTTCAAAAGTAGATCTATCTCATCTTCAGACAAAGGAGATAATGCCTTTTGCTTTCTTCTGCTTGAATAGTAATTATCTTCATATGACAGGGCATTCAAACTATCATTTATTACTGAGTTATTGAAAGGAGATTCATCACTTACTTGCACAAAGATCTCATTTTGTTTTTCATGAACTGACTGGATTGCTTCTTCATGAAGTCTGTTTTCTAATGATGGACTGACTGTATGACTGAGAACATTTGGGTCCATTACTATGTCTTATGCATTCCAGATGATTTCCACAGCAGAGTTCTCTTTGATGGGCTTCAGCACAAGATATGCTTGGTCATCACAATCTAAATGTAGATCTAAAACAGCTGACTGGTCATTATCAAAATCTGCAATTGAAACTTGAGTTCTGGGCATGCTGTCTTCTTCTATGGGCAGATCTGAAATAACATTCTCCCTTTCATCATTTTCAGCCATGTGGCCATCTTCAACCTGCTCATCTTGATTCTGCTGCAAAATTTCCTAATCATCTTGATAGGTATCCTCTAGGTTCTCTTCATGTTGTTGAAATGGATTCTCATACAGAGCCTCCATGATCTCATCATCCATGAAATTATCATCTTCATAATATTCCTCAAGGATTTCACTAAAAGTAGAAGCATGTTTGGAACTGTCATGAACTAAATTTAATGATGGATAAGACACTTGATACCTTTCAATGAACAGGGCATGAAAATTTTTTAAACAATAAATACAAGCAGGCGACAAACTTTCATACCAAGATTGGGCTTCACCTTCGAGAGTCGCCAGGAATATCTTCATCAAGCAATCTTCAGGAAAATCCACTTTCAACTTGCGAATATGCATATGAAATCTAACCAGATGTAAAGCAACATCTTTCTTACCATCATTGTTAAACGTAGGCAGATTCCTTGACCAATCTACCTTGGGCATCTTATTCGGAAAACTTGGAATGTGATCTCGGCTCATGGGAGTGTATCTTTTCATGATTCGGTCCATCTTAAAAATTTCACAGCTACTGATCTCCCTACAGTGGAGTCACCATGAAGTATTGATTTCTAGATTTTTCAGTGAATGGAGTCGCCAGGTGAATGATTTCAGCCTTCTTATGTCTGACCGTTGTCCACCATCAACAATCAGATCTGAACTTGATACATGTACTGGGGCAATTAACAAGTTAGATGTCACGTTTACAAGCTAAACCAGAGATTGACTGAAGCAGCATTTATCTACTTCGTTGATGCATAACAAAAGCGTTTCGAAGGCTACTTGGCGTGACTTCAGGCTCCGTCTGTAGCTTATAGATCAAATGACATCAACAAGCAAACCATTTCTTCCCTAGTATGGTCGCCACTATGTTACTGCTCAAATCTACCTTAGGTTGATATAAGGTAAAACTCAAGGCTACATCAAACCACGCTCAACCTCATAGCTAGCCCTACGAAGACAGGAGAGGGCTCTCTCCGGGTCAATCTTGGCTAAAGGTAATTGATGAGGCTCGAGATGACTAAATTGGTAAATGATCTTAGGCTAGGTATAAATTACAACGAGTTTGAGGTTGATTTTTGAGGTTTTTTGTTGAATCAACGGGAAAGGCAATTTTGGGTGTGGGGATGAGACACAGTTTTTGCAGAGGTCTACTTGTGGCAAGGTAGGCGATTGTCTTGATGCTTTCAAAGAGAATGAATGGCTAGATCTGACTGGTGAGAAGTTAAGGAGAGCAAGAAGCTTTCAAGGATTCTCCATAAACAGATGAAAACATGGAAAATCAAACAAACTTAAAGGCAAAGCATAGCAAATTATGGATTCTACCTTAACACTTCATTTGTTCAATTGCAAAAGATGAGAGAAGGAAAATGATACACATAACAACTTACAGATACTGAAAGAAGCACACTACCAACACATAAAGCCACATGAATCCCAAACAGTGCTGCAAAACCCTAGTCTTTCCTTTGCCAAAATTGCAGAGATACAATGTACAATAGAGTCTAGGCTTTTCCCAAAAGTCCAACCCTGAAAATGACTTAGAAAATACATAATATAGGCAAGCCAACCAATTCTCTTACCTCTAGGGGTCGAGCTCATCATCCTAGGAGTAGTTTGAACTAATTCTAATCATGGAACTAGAATCTAGGCATCCAAAACAACTTGTCTCTAAAAGAAGGGAAACTGATCCATTCATTAAATTTTTACTATTTTTTTCAATGAATCATCTAGAATAGGTAAATAAGTGCCAAAGTTACATCATATACATCAAATTACATCAAGTTGGGTCAAAAATCACATCAAGAGGTGAAACTGGTCATAACTGGCCGAAATTCTGAGCTGGAAGGAGAAAATTTGACCAAAAATCTCTATGCGCCACGCGCCTTTCAGCCTACTTTTGGGGCACTTCCCGACATCAAAATCAAGCTCACAATAGCTGGTTGGAAAGCCCTAGATGTCTACTATCTAGCCCAAGTGTAATTTCTCAATTTGGAGCTCATTTTCCCCCTTCAAAATGTCATTCTCCCAGAAGTACTTCCTACTGGAGCAAAAGGTGGCAGAAAGGTGATTTTCATGGTGTTTTTGGCCCTTTTGATCATCCAGAACTTGATGAAATGCCTTTTCCATACTAGAGCATGCATAACTTACCATGAAAAATCCAAAACTATAAATTTTTCCTCCAGCAAGTGTCCCAATCATAAGCACGCGCGTCGACGCGCTACGCGTTGAGCTGAAAAACTTGTTTTGCAAGCCAAAAATTTCAAAATGACAAAAATTTATCCGAAATTGCTCAAATTTGGGCTGAAGGTGCCTCATCAAGTGCCATGCTTAGCCAAAGAAGCTTCGGCCAAGATTCGGAGCCGATCTTGACTTTTACGCCGTTTTAGTGCCTTCCTGGTGCATGCAATTCTGTGGTAGAATCACTTTCTTGGTTGTATGATGTGTCGGTGTCCGTCTCCATGGTGTTACCAGTCTATTCCAATGATATGTTTAGCTCGTTGAAAATGAAAAATTGGTACCTTTATCTCCAATTGCCAAGTGTATGTTGAGTTGTATGAAATGAGAATTTGGTGCCTTTTGTTTCAATTATCAAAATGTGCAAAGTAGGAAGGGGTTGTGGTACATAGGGACAGTGGGTATAGGATTAGGGGATGTGAATTTAGGGGGTGGGAGAACTTAGGGAATAAGGAAATGAATGGACAAATGGAATAAGGATAAACTTGGTAGAAAAACTATCAATCACAACCCTAGCACTGTTGCTTTGGAAATTATGAAGAAGTAGGGTTTGATTTCTTAAACAATCACCATTCATCAAACACCATGAAGCAAGCACCAAACTTGGATAAAAAACAGAGATGGAGGCTCTACCTACTTGTACAAATGAAGACCCACGCATTTTGAGCAATTTAGGGCAATTTTGTGAAGTTGTTGGTGGTGCGGCGCATTGAGAAACTAGTGCGGCACACAGGGAAGGCGCGGTGCACAAAGCTTCATTTCTCAGTGCAAAAATACACTGGCGCGGCGCACAGGGAAGGCGCAGTGCATAGAGCCTGTGCGTAGCGCCTTTTTGCAGAAGACTTTTAGAGGCATTCCCGGTGTCTAAATCGGGCGCAGGATAGCTCGTTGGAAATTTCTTTGAGTCTAATTTGCAACCAACTATAATTTTTCAATTTGGAGTTCATTTGCCTTGTCAAAAATCAAATCTCCCAAGACTGGTCAAAATGTGCCAAATGAGGTTGCCTCAAGGCAGAGTGCTGTTGCAGTCAACTTTTGAATGCCTTCCTCAACTCCAAATTGAGCTCATGATAGTTCATTAGAAATATATTTGTGTCTAGTTATCCTTTGACTCATCAAGAAAGTTATTTGGCTAACCAAGCTAGGAGAAAACTTGATTTTCCCAAGGTCACTTCAAAGGTGCATCAATTCTCCCGAGGCGATTGTATTTTTAACATTTCTCTAAAACCATGACACCTGTGTAAAAAGTGAAGGAGGTTTTTCTTCCTTGGCCTGTTGTGGAAAAACACCTCTCTCAATTTTTCAAAATTCATCTTTGATTGCTTTGGAACATATTTTGAGTGAAACTTATCCTGATGTGTGAAACAAGGGATTTTGTCGAAATGAAGCGAAATGAAGGGGATAAGGGGCTTCTAAATTCTTGGGGAAATTTTTGGAAGTAGGGAGGGATGTTAGGAAGTAGTAGAAAGTGGAATCTCAGAGATTGAGTGAGGGGAAGGGGTCCAAAAGGGCAAAACACAGGCCCAACCTAGAAAATTGCCAAGTTGTAGCAAAAAACTAGGGTTTGTGCAAAAATGAGGAATTTGGGGGATCTCAGTGATGGGAAGTGTTTAATAAGGTACATTAAGGATAGGGGAAGGTGTGTAAACATTAGGATACAAATCTTTTCGATGATTTGACCATCCAAGAGAAATTACCTCCAAAACCCTAGGAGAGGGAAATGGACCTTACCTAGGCACAACTGAAGCATGAACAAGCTATAAAATGACCCAATGGAACTTGACATGATGATGACAACCATCTGAATGATGATAGCGATACTTACTAGGAGAAATTACAAAATTTATAACAGTGGATTGTCCAAAATTACAAGATGTTCCATAATTCAGCGTTATCAGCTTTTATCTGTGATGTCAAGCAATGAAAAGAAAGATTATGAGAGATAGAAGAAGCCAACGTTTACCAGTGATCCTTATTCATAGGCAGCAAATTGAAGCCAATGTTTACCAGTGATCTTTATTCATAGGCAGCGAATTGAATTTTACCAGGTTCTAATGATATACCTCTTTAGGAAGGAGGTCAGCAATCTGATTATGTTTCCGGTAGATGTGTCCAAATTCAATGTGTTGAAAGGAGCGCACCAGAATCTTAATTCTCCGCATTCGGCTAGATAAGTTGGGGGGTGGAAGAGAATGCAGTCCTTTTCCCAGTCTATAATCCCTTTCGCATTTCCATAAATGAATATGACATCAAGTCCCAGCCAAATAGCACTTCTGAGGACACGCCAGGGGGCAACAAGTTCGGCCCTGTTGTTTTTCCCAAGTTCCCCTTGCCACCAAAAGTGAATATTTACTCGAAGCCAATGAGATAACTGCCCCATAGCCACAATGTCCGTTATGGCAAGCCCCGTCAAAATATCCCAGTGGGAATGTTTGTCCCAAGTCTCGGGGAGCGAATCTTCGGACCGACTTCTTTCTTACTGTTAGCCCAAATTCTGAGAAGTGAAAAATAACATTGGAGACCACATCCCGAACGGTAACAAATTTATTCTAAAAAATAAGGGTGTTTCGACCTTTCCAAATGTAACAAACGGTGAATAAGGGAAGTGAGCGGAAAGTAGATCTATTAGCAAACCAAGTTGACAGACGACTGTTGAGCAAGGAGGAGGGTGTCAGATGGGCGATGCCTAATGTATCCATTGCTCCGTCCCAAACATCATTGGCAAAAGGACAGTGGTGAAGTCGATGATCCACGTCTTCCTTCCAGAATTTGTAAAGTGAGCAAATACCTAGACCACATAAGGCCCTTTTGATGAGACTATTCCAAGTGAGGATGCGATTTTGGATCGTCAACCATCCAAAGAAGATGATTTTCAAAGGGATACTTCAAGCCCAAGAAACCTGATACCAAAGACAAGGATCTAGTTCTTGACAGGTCCTAGGGATAGAGTGGTAAATTTCTTGTATAATCGGTTGTCCCTTCTTTATTCTCTCGTCCCAAATCATCTTGTTGGCATGTGCACTGAGAAAGATGTCCAATGTTGAAAGGTTGTCGATATAAGTGTCCCATTCAGTGGCCAATCCACCCTATAGTCCAATATCTATGGCCGACTTCCAATACAGTCCAATACGATGGGTCGCAGGAGGTGTATGAATCTGCTATAAAAAAATATATGTCGGAACCATGTAGAGTAGTAATGAGAGGGGCCAAAAGAGTATGAATCCCAACAAACCAGAAAGGGCATCCAAACCAACTTCAATGTCGCAGTCGTTCCCAGCTTTCCAATGCAGAAAGGGTAGGATTCATTACAAATTAGCTCGCATAATTCTCCAGATGTTCGAAGGTCTCGGACAAGATCAAGCCCCACCGCAAATCCATAAGAAAAAAGGTAGCCCTTACATATATTTTTCCCGAACATTCTGAGACCAAATGTCATCTGCAGACTAGCCCTCCAGCTATTCTTGATGGGCAAATCTAGGTTGAAAATATGAGTATCTAGGATGCCCCAACCGACATCCTTTATCGACCTAGCGATGGAACTCCACCAAACCAGGTGATTTTTTTTTTCATTGAGGGTTCCCGACCACATAAATCTGGCCATAATAGTGTCGATCTTGTGTATCACCGCCATGGGAAGTTGATATAGATGCATCCAATATAGTGCCATATTCTGAAATACAAATTTAATCAATGTGAGCCTACTGCCCAACGTTAACCATCGATGCTTCCACCAACAGAGTCGATTTGTAAATCGATCGATGAGCCAGTCCCAATCTTGAATGTGATATTTGTTGAGTTTGATTCTGAAACCAAGGTACACAAAACCGAGAGCTATAGGAGTCAAGTCGATTTGAAAAGGTTGCAAATCACCCGGATATCATCCACATTACAGTCACCATGGATAAGAGTAGATTTGTCACAGTTCATAATTAATCCATAAGCAGAACTAAAAGAGCGCATGATACTGTGGATATAGGTCCGTTCCTCGATATTGGTTGAGCCCCTGAATAAAAGGTCATCAACGAACATCATGAGTGATCGAGAAGTGATTTGTGATGACGATACCCTGAATATGGCCCAGTGCCCGATCGAATCGCATCATTTGACTCAAATTATCCATGACAAAGAGAAAGAGGAGGGGAGACAAATCACATCCCTACCTCAATCCTCTGGACCCGGAAGAACTTATTCGACAATCCATTAATAATAATAGTGAATTTTTTGGAAGTGATACATGCCATAATCCACCGAGTGTTTTGAGAGCTGAGCCCAATCTTGATCAGAACCAATCTAATGTGATCTCAATCCACACAGTCAAAGGCCTTGTGCAGATCAACCTTAAGAAGACATGCATTGAGATGTCGAGTGTTGATCGAATGGGAAAGTTCCTGTGTGATGCCAATGGAATCCTGAATCAATCTTCCTTCAAGAAAGATGAATTTTTCGTGAGAAATACGCGTGGACAAGGTCCCCTTCATCCTGCAAGCGATGTGTTTGGATATCAACCTATATACAGAGTTACATAAAGGGACAATTCAAAAGTCAGCAAATGTAAGGGGGTGAGATTTCTTTGAAATGAGGACAATGAACATGGCGTTGATGGCCCCCATAATGAATCCAAGGATTCAAGCCTCCTCAACGACAACCAAAATTTTAGTCAGCATAAGATAAAAGAAGTGAGACTCTTGTACTTGGAACATTCTTTCAAAACAACCAACAACTCATCCTTGTTAACCGGTCTACCTAGTAGATCGTTATGCTCCCTAAAAAATGTTAAAATCTCATAAGAGAATATATATCCCATTAATCAGATATGCAATTACATATATACAGGAGTATTGTCTCAAGATAGGAAAACTATCTTGGACATACAATTTGTTGGTTGAGAGAATATCTCAACCACACATCAAACTAGGGAAACCACTCCTATAGAATAAGAACAAAATTTTTACATAGAAAGTCACAATTGAGACAAGTAGAAATTAATATTCCAACACACCCCCTTAATGAGTACTTGTCTCGATATCAATCTGCAAAGTTTAGTTGTGGTCAAACATAAAAGAATATGTTGATTTCCATATAAAGGATCAACCATCCACTAGAATGCATTAGTACTAGCCGCCAGTCTTGTAGGATGTCCTTCGCATACATGGTTTTTTCATCCATGATAACTGCACACATGTACTTGTACCTATAAATCCCCCTCCATCATCATGGGTTTTATCGGATCACCCTCAACCATGCCTCCAGGGGCCACCAAGGTTAAACACAACCACCAAGGCTCAACTCAGCCACTATGGGCCACAACCTTGCCACTAGGGCACTCAAGCCACTCTGGGCTACAGACTTTCCACTAGGGCACTCCAGCCACTAAGGCTCACCAAAGACCCAACTCAACTAGGCCAACAGTTTTCTCAGCTAACCCTAAACCATGCCAACAGAAATCTATGTTCCACTTCACCCTTACATGTGGTTTCTGGCTTACCATAAACCAACACTACAAATACAAAATGGTTTTTAGATTACCACGAACTATATGGGGATACACATGCCTTACAAGGCTTACATTTCACACTCCATCTCTTGGAATTATCAGGTACATACTTTACAACAACCACTACAAAACATCCTAGACTTGCTTACTAATGTATGTGACATATACTATGAGTCTGCTTTATTTCAACACACAATATTTTATCTTATTTGTCCATCTATCTTTTAATTTTTGATGTAGCTTATTTGCCTCCTCTTTTGAATTGCTCATATTGTCGACAACATTGTCTAATAGTTATTTTGGATTTTCATATTTACATAAGTGTGATTTGCTAAAATTCTTTACATAGAAAGTCACAACTGAGACAAGTAGGAATTAATATTCCAACAAAAAATATATTGGGTAAATGTTCCAGGCAATTGCTTTGTATCGAGAAGTTCAATTGTTGATCTTTACAGGAATTGTTGAAGTGTTTTACTACCTCAGATTCCAACTCAAATTGAGTCTCGAGGAAAATATCATCGCTACTCCAAATGTCGCAGATGGCATTAGTCTATTTCCTGAGATTGGCTTGGAGATGCAAAAAAGTTAGTATTTCGATTTCCCAATTGCACCCATGTTGCATGGCTTTTAAGTCATATGACAACCTCCTATGACAAGAGGATGACCCTCTTCTTTTCTTCCAATTCAAACATATGTTGTTTATACTAATCTAAAAAATAGAGGGGGTGAGAAGGATTGTTGTATAATTAAAGACATTCCTCGATGTCCAATAGTTCACAAATCTCTGATAATATCTTTGCTCTGGACCAACAAAAAACCTCTAGTTTCAATGCAAATAACTTATCATGAAGGTAATTTAAACAACCCAATTAGGGGAGGGTTGGATATAATAACCAAACCCTACAAACCAACTCATTGAATGCATATGATTGAAGCCAATGTGAATTGAATTTAAACATGTATAGTCAACGAGTGCCCAAATATTCCCAAGTCAAAATAATTGGTAGATGGTCAGAGAAGTAGGAGGGAATAATAACAGATGACATACCCTCCACTTTGTTGTAAAGAGAATGACTAATGAGAAAATGATCGAGCCATTTGGAAATACCACAAGAGCTAGTTTGGCCATTCCACCAGGTAGGGTCCAAGGGGTGAGGGACAACATCATAAAGAGAATGGGAGGCCATCAAATCCTAAAAATATTGAGCCAAATTATCTAGTCAAGAAGTGTCACCCCAGATATCCTCAATACCCAATGTAAAGTTGATATCCCCATCAATAATAAGGGACGAAATGTCCAACAGACCAGAGGCTGAAACATGATCCCAGTAACATCTTCTATTTGAAAATGGAGCATAAGAATTTTGAATGCAAAGACAACAGGAGGAGCCCAGAAATTATCCTAAGAGTATAATACCTACACACAACATGTATGCCTTCAATGAGAAGTGGTGAGGATTCCAATGTCGGGTCCCTATAATACTAGTGATTACCCCATTACTATTGAGTTACACCGCTTATTAATATCGTTGTGCCCCTATTGTTCCCATATTGTTATTACTATGCCCCATAGAATCCCTCTATTATTATTTTTGTGGCTTTATATTATTATTGTTAGGTCGG
>APFE030956245.1:0-15692 GCA_000404065.3 Pinus taeda | reverse complement strand
GGCAAGCACGCACCCCAAAGCCCTCTCTCTCTCTCTCTCTCTCTCTCTCTCTCTCAAATTTTTTGTATAGATCAATTGGTTCAAAGCTATTTTAAGAGAGTAGAGGTCTTGGGTTCAAATCTCCATTTTGTGGGGGCGTTTTTTTCATTCCCGCACATTTGCGCACTTTGCCGGCAACTTCAACAATTTTTTTTCAAAAAGCCATAACTTCTTCATCCGGAAGCCTTTTTCAGAGCCGTTTTTTTTAAAACAGCCTAATTTTTCGAGATCTATCCATTGGAACACTTACTTTCAACATATTCAGCTTCAGTTTTTTTTAAAATGGAAAGTCCATGCCAAGTCATTCTTGACAGCACTAACTACTTCCAATGGGTAGCCTACATGGAAGATTTACTTAGAAGTAAAGGTCTCTACATAATAGCCACGGGCCAAGAGAAGAAACCAAAAGATGAAGACAAGGTTGATAAATGGGAAAATAGACAAGATCAAGCACGTGGTTTGATAGGGATGTCTATTTCTCCTGATCTTAGATTCCATATTGCAGAACTTGATACTCCTCATGAATCATTGGAACAAATCACTAAAGTTTTTGGGATTAAAAATGAAATTAGAGCCCATCAACTTGAAAATGAGTTGCTTACATTGGATCCTAATAATTTTTCTTGCATTGAAGATTTCTTGTCCAAATTCAATACCCTTAGATATCTCTTGGAAGGTGTTAAGGTTAAGAAAGAAGATAGTAACCTTATTTATTCCATCCTTACTAAGTTGGGACCAGCCTACTCTGTATTTGTTTCCACCTTCTATTCTACAAGGGAAGCTTTCATTTGTCAAGGAAAAGACTACAAGGACCCTTCCTTTGACTCTTTTTGTAATTCTTTAATAAGAGAACAAGAAAAACTCTTACACCTTGGTCTTCTTAATCTTGGAAACTCTTCCAAGAAAGCGTTAGCCGCCCAGCAGCAACCAAATTTAAAGAATCCTAAGAAGTCATATCCTAAAAAAAATGGTCCTAAACCAAACAAGGGTCCTAAGCAAACTCAGTCTCAAAATGAAAGATCATTTCAGCAAAATGATAAGACCAATAAAAACAAATGGAAGAAGACTGATAGACATTGTAACTTTTTCAATCGAGATGGCCACTTAGAATCTAAATGCTTTAAGAAGATGGAAGCCTTGGAAGCCGCAATGAAGAAACATAACATCCATGTGGAGCATTCTTCTACTTCAACTTCAACTTCATCTTCAGGAATGGCACTTTCTGCATGTCGTTGTAAATCATCTCAGTCTGGTTATGCATTAAATGTATCTTCTTCTTCTCATTCTCATGAGTGGCTCATTGATTCTGGAGCCTCTTATCACATGGCCAAAAACAAAGCCATGTTTTCTTCTTTACATGATTGTAACACCAAAAATATATATGTTGGTGATGATAGATTTCTTAATGTTGTAGGGACTGGAACTGTTCATCTAGACAATGGTCAGTTTAATGATGTATTATGTGTTCCAACCTTATCCAACAACCTTCTATCTGTATATCAGGTAACTCATTCAGGTGAAGGTAAAATTGTTGAATTTTCACCTCATGATGTTGTAATCAAGGATCTAAGAGATCCTAAACAGATTCTAGCTACTTGTATTGCTGATGATTCCACAAGGTTGTATAAGTTTCACAACTTTGGGTCATCAAATCTTCCCTCAGTATTTGTTGCTCATAATGATGAAGTGAGCAAACTTTGGCATGAGCGATTTGGTTACTTAAACTATCGCTCCCTTCAGCATCTATGTAAAGAAAATATGGTGACAGGTCTTCCTATGGTATCTTGCAGAGATGGTGTTTGTTCCGATTGTGTACTCGGAAAACATCATCGGGACAGTTTTTTGAAAAACGTGCCTCTTGGCACGCCTCAGCCCTTTTACAGGCTTGTCACAGTGATTTATCTGTGGTCCACTTCCTGCTCTGCTCATTCTCTGGCGCCAAGTATTTTCTTAACTTTCATTGATGAATTTTCTCCAGACGCACTGGGAGTTATATTACTTCTTAAAACTCAAGAGCGAAGTATTTAACACATTTTTGGCCTTCAAAGCTTTGTTGAAAAACAATCTGGACATCAAATTCTTAAGCTAAGAACTGATAATGGTGGAGAATATGTTAAAAACACATTCATCAACTTTTGCACCGAAAATGGAATTCAAATGCAACATACTGTTCCATACACTCCACAACAAAATGGTGTCGCTGAAAGGAAAAACCGCACCTTAAAGGAAATGGCTAATTGTATGCTGCAATCTAAAGGACTCAGTCTTAGTTTTTGGGCCGAAGCAATTAATTATGCCAATTATATAATAAATCACACTCCTACTAAGGTTCTAAAGAATATCACTCCAGAAGAAGCTTGGAGTTCCATTAAACCAGATGTAAGTCACTTTCGTATTTTTGGAAGTGAAGCATGGGCCCATATTCCAGATGAAAATCATAAAGCTTTAGAACCTAAGAGTGAGAAATGTACTTTTGTTGGATATTCTGAAGATGTAAAAGGTTATATACTTATTCCATTTAAGTCCAAAAATGTTATCATTAGAAGAGATGTAAAATTTGATGAAAATAAATCGGCCTGCGAGCCTAGTCCGGCGGATGTGCCACCTCTTCCTATCTCTTCTACTTTTGAAAACATTTCTTCTTCAGATGATGAAAGTGAGGATGATAATCCTCCCCCACCTTCTCAGGATCATCCTTCAGCTCCTTCAGCTCCTTCAGCTCCTTCACTTCCAAGATGGGTCCGCACTACTCGGGATGCAGCAGGTGATCTTGCCGTTGATCCTACAGATCAGCGACGTACACGTTCTCAGTTTGAAAGAGCCTCTTCTTTACTGGCTCAAGCTCCAGTAAATCATGATCCTGACACTTTTGCAGAAGCTCCAGGCCATCCACATTGGGAAGCAGCTATGAATGAAGAATATCATTCATTGTTGGCAAATGATACATGGGATCTTGTTCCTCTACCAAAGGGACGCAAACTTGCTAGATGTAAATGGGTTTACAGAACCAAGTATGGACCAGATGGGAAAGTTGATAAACATAAAGCTCGTCTTGTTGCTAAGGGCTTTTCACAGGTTGAAGGCATTGACTACACTGAAACCTTCTCCCCTGTTGCCAAAATGAACTCTATCCGCCTTGTTCTTTCTCTTGCTGCCTCTTTAAAATGGGAATTCCATCAGATGAATGTTAAATCTGCCTTCTTGCATGGGGACTTGCATGAAGAAATCTATATGGAAAAACCCATTGGCTTCATCCAAACAGACTCCAGCCTTGTATGTCGACTTAAGAAATCTCTTTATGGTCTCAAGCAAGCTCCTCGGGCTTGGTATGCCAAAATGGATAGCTTTCTTTTATAATCTGGCTTTTCTAGGTGTTATTCTGACAATACTGTCTACACCAAGAAAGTGGGCAACTCTCTTATCATCCTTGTTCTTTATGTTGATGATCTTATTCTTACTGGTAGTGATCCCAACCTTAAAAACCATGTGAAGTCCAGCCTTAAAAAGAAATTTGAAATGACAGACTTAGGACACTTACACTATTTTCTCGGTCTTCAAGTCTTGCAATCCAAGGAGGGTATTTCCCTTTCCCAGTCAAAGTATGCTTGTGATATTCTTCGTCATTTTCACATGGAAGATTGTAAGCCAGCTCCTTCTCCCTTTCAGTCTGGAGTCAAACTTTCAGTCTCTTGTACTTCTCCTGAAGTTGATGCTACCTTATACCGTCAACTTGTAGGAAAACTCTTGTATTTAAACCATACTCGTCCTGACCTTTCCTTTGTTGTTGGCCTTGTTGCTCGTTTTATGCAAAACCCCCGTGAAAGTCATTGGAAAGCAGCTAAAAGAATACTTCGTTATGTTCGAGGTACAATACAGTTTGGGATTCATTACAGTGCCAAAGCAACTCCTCTATTAGTTGGTTTCACTGATTCTGATTGGGCTGGTGACCCTGATGATCGGAAGTCTACTGCCGGTTATGTCTTCACTCTTGGTTCAGGACCTATTACATGGGCTTGTAAGAAACAGGCTGCCATTTCTCTTTCGTCAGCAGAAGCAGAGTATCGTGGTGCCGTGGAAGCTAGTAAGGAAGCCTTGTGGCTTCGTCAGATCCTATCAGAATTTGGCTTTGAGCAGCAGCATCCGACTACACTTTGGTGTGATAATCAAAGTGCCATTCAGCTTTGCAAAGATCCAGTTCAGCATCAGCGCAGCAAACACATTGAACTTCACATGCACTTCATCAGAAAGCTCATTCATGACCATGTTCTTGAAGTGCAATATTGTTCAACAGATGATCAGGTTGCAGACATCTTCACAAAGGCTCTCACAGAGGCGAAGTTCACTAAACTTCGATATATGCTTGGAGTTCAGGAAGTTGTCACTAAGGGGGGATAGGCTCTAGTGCCTCCTTCCTTCTCCTATTGTGTCATATTTGTAAATCCTTCAATCCTATCCCAAGTTGTTCTTAAGGGGGGATGTTAGGATATTCCGACACATAGGAAATAGTTAAGTTCAACTTGGTCTAGTATAGAGTTAGGTATAGAGTTAGGTAAAGTGTGTTTCTTTACCGTTGTACATTTTGTAACTTACAATCCGACGGTCACGATATGTAGTGATCCGACGGTTCATTCTCTCCTCGGTATTACCGACACTTGATCCGTGGCTTGACACCCGATTGGTCCATGAATTCTATTTAAAGCGCATGGAGGGTCATTTGTAGGTTAACCGTGCATGAGAGAAGCTTATGTAAATTTTCATTCTTTTATTAATAAATTGCCTGTAGTAGCCACGTTGGCGCAGGCCGTGGACTGTTTCCCTCTCTGAGGGTTTTAACCACTTCAAAATACTGGTGTATTGATCTGTGATATGTTTGTGAGCGGTGTCCTTTTGGTGTTCTGTCTGAGGAACTTACCCTGTAAATTCCTACATTTATGAGGCAGTTAGATTCTCTTAGCTATAAATCAGATGTCCATACGGATTGCTTTGGGTGGAAGATACTCAAGCACATGCTAGATACATGAAGGAAGAAGTGAGAACCCAAAGGATTCTTATAGAATCTATAAAAGACTCTCTAATCCCATATGTATCAAAGTTGGAAACTGTAAAAGCTATATATGACAAATTGGTAGAGTTGTTTTCCTCAGCAAGGCTGCTCAACCCAGAAATTACGCAAATCTGCATAGCAGTCAGCTGCTTTTCCCAGAAATTACGCAAATCTTTTGGGCAGTCAACCCAGCTCCCAGCTAGAAATACGCATTCCTTCAAGCAATCATGCAGTCTCTTGCATGTGCAGCTGAGTTGACCAGTTCCCTCCAGGACCGAACAAAACTGACTTGCATACATGGGCTGCTTCTCCAACTTTAAAGGGATTTGTCAGATTTGTTAATTTTCAGTGTATTTCTGTTTTAAAATAGAAAGAAGACGATTTTCAAAGTTTTGTTGCAACGGCCGATGCTTCTAAGCAAACGACTTCTATTCTGAATAGTGTAGTGCCCTGGTGTTCCACAGTTATAACAGATACCCTGTCCCCGACCTCTACCACGCCCTCCTCCTCCTCAGCCTCGTCCTAGTCCCTAATAACCTCTGCGTGCCCCCCGTACACCCTGATCTAGAGGCCGCGTTTCTGCTTGCATCTGGTATGGGGGTGTTCTTTCCATCATCAGCTCATAGCTGCGATAATGGTGCTCATTGTGGCCCGCTGATTTGCAGAAGTTACAGACCAACTACTATGGTGCCTAGACGAACTTTTGGAGCAAATGACAGTTATCCGTCAAGATTGCATACGTTGGCGCATAATTCCGTGGCCTCCACAGCAAGGACCGAAGGCGGTAAGCGCCATCCGGTTTCGACTCTCACCGAGCTACACAACAGTCGACCCAGCATATTCCTTTCCTTATTTGCAGATATTTTCATCTTGGAAGGGTCAAGATTTAGCTTGCCTTCCCCTTTCTCTGGTACTGGAGGAATAACTTAGGGAGTTGTGTCCTCCTATTTCTCTGGTTCTATTGACCTCTTCTCTTCATTATCAATAGATTGTGCAAAATTACTAGTAGATGCTTCAAAATTTTTACCTTTTATACCTGTGGCTGCGATTGTTGTTTCATCTCCTGAGTCTAACCCCAAATCCTTTTGAATAGCTGCAACAGTCTTCTTCTTCTTGCCTTGAACTTCTTGGGTCTTAGCTCCGGATGCACGATCCGGCAATGTTCATCATCATGCCCATCCTTATTACAGTGAGTGCATGAAGACATGGTATTTTTTAAAGTATTTGCCTTCTTCTCTTTCCATTTATGTTTTCTCTTTTCCTTGCTTTTGCTTGCAGTGGGTTTTGATGATCCCCCAACTTCTAGGTTCACATTCTTGCCTCTAGCCTCTAGATGCGTAGCCTGAACAGATACCTCATCTATGCTAGTGAGATTAAACATCAGCATGGTGGTTACTGCCATGATTGGTGGTCGAATGAGGCAATCTACAACATTCTTGGTGTTTCCCTTCTTATACTTGATATTCAAATGGAACTATTGCAGGTATGTGGACCACTTCTGATGGTGATCATTCTGCAACTTCCCTTGCGTCTGTATGAACTGTAGGGGCTCGTGGTCTGTGTGGATGATCGTTTCCTTCCCCAAAATGTAATGCTTCCATTGTTGGCAGGCCCGCACAATGGAATACATCTCTTCAAGGTGAGTTTTGACTGTCTTCCTGATGTCTAAATTGGGTATGTGATAGCTCGTTGGAAATCTTGTTGAGTCTACTTTCCAAAACATCTTGAATTTTTCAATTTGGAGATATGGAGATATTTTATTTTTTATTATTTATTTATTTATTTATTTATTATTATTATGAAAATTCTCATGTCATTTCCTCTCATTTTCTTCATTATCAATAGATTGTGCAAAATTACTAGTAGATGCTTCAAAATTTTTACCTTTTATACCTGTGGCTGCGATTGTTGTTTCATCTCCCGAGTCTGACCCCAAATCCTTTTGAATAGCTACAACAGTCTTCTTCTTCTTGCCTTGAACTTCTTGGGTCTCAGCTCCGGATGCACGATCCGGCAGTGTTCATCATCATGCCCATCCTTATTACAGTGAGTGCATGAAGACATGGTCTTTTGTACAGTATTTGCCTTCTTCTCTTTCCATTTCTGTTTTCTCTTTTCCTTGCTTTTGCTTGCAGTGGGTTTTGATGATCCCCCAACTTCTAGGTTCACATTCTTGCCTCTAGCCTCTAGATGCATAACTTGAACAGATACCTCCTCTATGCTAGTGAGATTAAACATGAGCATGGTGGTTACTGCCATGATTGGTGGTCGAATGAGGCAATCTGCAACATTCTTGGTGTTTCCCTTCTTATACTTGATATTCAAATGGAACTGTTGCAGGTATGTGGACCAATTTTGATGGTGATCATTCTGCAACTTCCCTTGCGTCTGTATGAACTGTAGGGGTTCGTGGTCTGTGTGGATGATCGTTTCCTTCCCCAAAATGTAATGCTTCCATTGTATATGTAGCTATCATATGCATGCATCGTATGCATGCTAATATTCGTGTGTTCTCTATATTATAGATAGGTCATTACATACACCCCCCTTCAGAAAAATTTGTCTCGAAGTTAGATTTTTTCTCTTATATGAGTACTTATGATAGCAATTAGTACATTCTTCTTAGGATTGTGTATCAAGGTTAAATTATTAATTAATGTGAGGAAACTATAAAATTAGCGTTTTGAATACTTCTAGGTTTATAACATCGCCTTCAGTATCAGCACCTCGCCATGTCACTTCCATACCAGGGACCCACAGGTTGGCGTGAGTTTGGACGTAAAATGCATGCAGAAGACACAACAGTCGTTTTTGCAAAAAGTGCAAAAAACGCGAAATTTTGGCCAAAATATGGATTTTTTGGAACATTGGCGCCTTTTTTGGATGACGTCAGCATGATGTCAAACCTAATGGCGCAATCAGTTTCCTAATCTAAGCAGTCGATTTGCAGAGGACCCAGAGGAGGGAATCTTTGAGGAATCTGGGGGAATCTAAAAGATTCCTTGAGCCTAGAATTTCAGTTTCTCAGAATTCAGAAATTTAAATGACATCATCAAGATTAAACAGTTTGATTCATATAAAAAGAAAAGGTTGTGGCATAAAAAACAAACTGCACACAAATTTTTATTATTACAAATGGAATTTATTCATTTGGACCCCCACTACTGTCTCTTTCAGTTTTTTTAGTTTCCTAAATTGTAGCACAATTTACACAGGGCTGTAATAAAGCGACAGCGGAAAAGGAGAAGGATTGATCATCCCTGAACAAACAGTAACAACCAATGTAGTTTGGAAGGAAGAATTCGACCAATGCTTCAGCCTTATATCAAGAAAGGATATGGATCCTTAGCCCTTTTTGAGAGATAGATGTTTGAAAATGGAGTCTTGTTGTCGTAGGACTCCTCTGTTTGACCACCGCTTGACCACTGTTGACCACAGCTTTCCTTGTTGAATCCGGCTGAACCAATAGGACCTGATCCATGTCCAGGTCATTTCTAACTTGCCCATGAATTCCGCCATTAAAACTATTATTCATAATAGGAAATAATATCAAATCACCTAAACCTGTTAGCAAAATCTATAAATATTGATTTTTTTCTTTCCATATTAAAAATAATAAATTAAAAAAAAAAAATTAGTAATTTAAAAATCCAAAAAACGGGAATACAATTTGACAAGCCACTTTTAATAATGTGCATTGTAAATTTTACTTTACTTGGCCACTTTGAATATAATGGAACGTAAATTTGTTAAGAGGGAGTACATATCTTTTGTTTTTGCGAAAAGTGCTTAATAAAATTGTTTATGAATGGTGATTTGAAGATATTATAAATTGTGAAATTTTGTTCTAAGGCTTAATAGTGTTGGGAATATTTTTGAATTTGGGTAGAAGTTGATGTTTCTATTGATTAGAAGTGTTTACAAATTATGATTGGAAGATGATCACAAATTGAGGTCTAGCAAAAGTATACGTTTTCTACTAAAGGGCGGTTTTAAGAAAACCATAAATTGAATCACATTCATGGGATATGGCTTTGGCTACACTATGACTCTAGCTATGGTTGACTATGGTTCTTGGTTCTAGTTATAGTTGTGGCTTAAGCTCCCTTTTATTGATAAAATTTCAAAACTTAAAGTTTGATTGTCAATCACTAATATTATCCTACCCTACAAGAGTCAAGGAGAGAAGATGGAAATATTTCCATTAAAATATATGTTAATACTCTAAAATTAAGATCAAAACATTGATCTTCCATACGACCAACTTGATGACAATGTTGCCAAACCAAGCAAATGGAAGTTATAAGTTTCTATTGAAAACACATCCATTTGCAATGCAATTCAACTCAATTTTAAGAAGATACACTTAAAGTCAACAAAACAAATATTTGCAAGCTACAATTATTCTTGATATTTGGGTTGAATTAACTATGATATGCCACTTGAATAAGATTTGTTGGCAATCTGAGGTTTTAAGATTCATTGCCAACGGCCTCCAATCTGACTAGGCTAGTGAGATAGTGGGACTAGACTTGGGGTTTATGCCACAAGTTATACTACAACCATTCACAAGATCTTTTTACAAATGTCAAAATAAAGGAAAAAATATATGACAATTTAGTACAATGAGATTTAAGAAAATCAATTACACAAGTACAATATATAAAAAAGGAAATTTGGAAGAACAATAATATATGCCAATGTGTATTATCCAACATAATAAAACAAAATGACAGCAAACTAATATGCCACTTTACAAGCAGATTTCTCAAAAGTCATACCCTATCAACCAAAAGATTGTACAAGAACATGTTTAAGATCTATTATAAAAATTAATAATAACTTTATGCCTGATATATCAGAGAAATATGCCTTGTAAAATCATAAAATACACAACAAAATAATTGGAGACAACATGCTAAAGGTATAAACTATCATGAATGTTTATATTATTGACGAAAATTTAAGTACAACTTGTTCTTTCATCTGATTTTTGAGAGAATCAAGACCAGAAATGACTTAAAATGTCTATGATGTAATAAGACTCATACAATAGACACCATAATGTCAAATAGTAAAGTAAAATATAGTGTTGGACAACATGGACCCTTTTTTATAAGACTAGACAACAATATTTATGCAAATATTATACCAGTTAGCACTGATATAAAAAAAATAAAATACCAGACCTTCTAACAACAATAATTAATGCAAGAAATAACAACAACCTTAAGAAAAATACCAAAACATAGGTGAGATCATTTTACTCCTTGTCACTCCTGAAAGGATTTCTACAACCACAAAAACACGTAGCTATATAGATTTTGGAAGAATAAATTAGAGGAAGAAATGACAACTTCCAAATTTTATGAATACATCTCCTCACTAGCTTTTTTCTCTTCCTTCTTTGCTTTCAAACTAGTTTTATACCTCCATTAGGTAGTTGGAGGGAAAATATGTTTTCTACACTAATAATGTGTTTAAAAAATATGATTTCTTTTTAATCGAGAGAAGGCATCTTAGGAAGGATTAATATTAATTTAATTTTATAAAGTAGATAGGGTCCCCAACTGATCCGAGTTCCTTTAGCTACTGGAATCATCCAAGATCTCTTACTTTTGTGATGTTGTTAGAATTACATTTAAAAAGAACCACATGTGCATTCTTAAACAAGAGGAAACATTACAACGATCAACAAATCATGAACACAACACATTTGATAACGGCGTTCATCTAGTGTGGACTATGTCTCTGGGCCCGATGTCAAGGTGGTGTTGGCCACTTCATATAACATTGAAAGAGATTATGATGTACATGAACAACACTTTGTCATAGCAAGGTCATATGCCCTCAAACAAGAGTGTCTTTTCAATCCACGAAACCTTCCAGTTACAGGAATTCTCACTCAAGAAGGCTTCCTCTCAGCATGATAACTTAACATGATCTCACACAATGTGGTAATGTGTATCCCCTCAACATAGTTACACAGGGATCTTAACAACAATACATAGCATGAAAACCTAAATACATCTCACATTATGTGGCAAAAGTGATCCCACAACATAACCTCAAGCAGGGATATCAAAACATAATACATCATCTTAGCAATTATGAAGGAAAACATGACATGACTAATTCATACTTGCACCTCTAAAGTTGGATGAAAAATGTAAGGCTCAGTTGCAAAATCTAACTGCACCAATGAATTTATATCATTGAGAGGTGTAAAATCAACTATCCATTTGTCGAATTCTGACACCGTCAAAATCTCAGCTTATAGGAATCTTTTAGATTCCCCATGATTCTCCAAAGATTTCGTTCTCTGGGCTGAATGGAGATTTGCAACTTAGATCAGAAATATGATCTCACCATCATGATCCTTACGAGATTCTGAGACTTTTGATTATATAGTTGGCTGCATTATGATTCTGGCGAATTTTAGCCTCCAAGGAATCTAAAAGATTCTTCAAAGATTCTGCTCTGTTAGGAATCTGTAAATTTACTTCTCAGATGTTGATTCTGATTTTACCATTGCATTCCCTGTGAAATTCTAGTTAAAATGACTTTAAACTTCATATCATTATGACAAAATAAAAATTTACCTCCTCGGAGAATCTTCGAGCATCAAGGAATATTCTATCTTGAAATACATGAAAATCATGGTTCCATTTGTCTGGAACTTGGTCATGGTTCCGCTATGCTACCTTCGTTTCGTCACCTCATTTGCTCATGGTTCCACCTCCAGTTTTCTAAAATGATGGTGCGCTCCCTTGTTGGCTTGGCGAATGAAGGTTAAAATAATGGATGTGGGCAGAGCTTCCCAAGAGGCCCGGGTAACCCATTGGCAATGGTCTCCGCTCATCCAGTGAAGGACGAGGTTTGAATCACCTTAATGGCATATGATAGTTCATTTGAGTAACTTTTTGTTGTTGTTTTAAATATGGGGTCGCCTGGCGGGGACTGGCCCATGTGGGACGAGTGAGTTCGTGATCCAGGTGGATATTGGTGGCCACCCGCTAATTCCACTTGGATCCCCTCTACTGCTTCTTTCAGTTTTTTTTGTTTCCTTAATTATAGCATAGTTTGCTATTTTTAGCAGTTTTTCAGGTCCTAAACTTCCGGAGCCGTTTTGAGGCCCTAAACGACGTTTTTTGGGAAATCTACCGCCAGCGACTTTATTGCCTGAAAATCGTCTTTTTCGTCGTAGTCCTCAGGGAGATCTTTCTAACGGGCTATCATGCACATCAAACGGAGATAACACGACCAATTCGCGACCCCGGGAAGTTGATGTACCAACTTACCCAAAAACGGGGCCCACAATTTGGCGTTTCATCTTCTAGGGTTAGGTTTTTGAATGTGAAGGGTTTTCCATCGTTTCTCAACAATAAATAGGCCTTCGAACCTCATTGTAACACATTTCAGAGGCATGTAGCCACACATCTCTTCTCAGAGATAAGCTACTATCGCCCCAACTAGTTTATTTCCATTTCTGGTTGTAAGCATATTTCAATATTTTCAATTAATGAAATGAAGTATTATTTCCACTGCATCTTGTGTATATGGTCATCTCTCTAATTTGTTGCATGCCTGTTTAAGTCTGGATTAGTGGTATCAGAGCAGTCTGCTCTTTTCTCTGTTTTTCTTTGCATGTCCCCAATGAGGTCGGGATATAAGGAGTTAGGGCTTGAGCTGGTCGAACCTTTGCAAGACCAGCCTCGCAAATCCCGACGGCCTACCATGGTGGATGAGAAGAAAGACGAGGGAGCAGGAGATCCTATCAAAATATTGCTCGAAGAAGCCCTCGAGTGACAACGGAATGCGATGATGGACAACTTTGCCCAAATCCTTCAACGGCTACCCAAAAGTGAGGCATCGGCTTCCAGCAGCTACTCTAGAAACGCCACGCCTTTTACGGTACAAGTTAATTTTGAAATCCCCATATTCGAAGGCTAGATAGACGCAGATGCCGTAGATAAATGGTTAAATCTGCTAGAGGGTTATTTTTCTGTTCATGAATTTTCGAGTCGGGAAAAAATTATTTTCGCTCTTCTCATAGCAGCCCCCCATGTCAAGGACTGGTGGGAAACCTACTGCGAGCAGAAGGATGAAACTACAGGCTCGCTATTTTCAGCCGCACCCACCTGGAATTCATTCCGAGATGCCATTAAGGAGCAATACTACCTTGTTGGAAGCTATGAGGATGAATACATAAAGTGGACCACGCTGCGGCAGGGAAGGGATCAAGATGTGCCGGAGTTCACCAATCTTTTCCATACCCTTCGCACGAAGTTGGGTATCAAGGATTCGGAACAACATTTGATACCCAAATACCGCGGTTGCCTACACAAGTACATCCAGGAAGAAATGGAATTCCTGAACATCTCCTCACTCGGCATAGCATACCGATATGCCGTCAAGATCGAGCAGAAGTTTAAACAAAAGAAGCGAGACTTTGGATCTGCGAATCCAAAGCAAAGGAAAGGTGCCCCGAAACCACAGAACAAAGGACAAAGCCAAGGTGGGGCAGCCCAAGACAACCCGCCAAAGCTACAAGCAAACAAAAGCATTGCAAAGGCGAAAAAGGACACGGGAAAATGGTGTGAGTTCCATAAGAGCTCCACTCACAACAAAAGTGAGTGTCGAGCGAAGCAGTGACTGGTGGCTGAGCTAAAGGTTTCAGAATCAGATGCAGGTTCTGACTCTGAGTCAGAACCCGACAAGGGGAATGACAAAGGGAAACAAATCATTGATGCGGATCCCAACACTACTGTTGCTACTGCCAAGATCCAGAAAAATGAACTCGAAGATCAAGAGGAAGAGGAGCGTCTCTTCCACTCCCAGATGTAGGTAAGGGGCTCCCCGCTACAATTCATTGTTGATAGCGAGAGCCAAAATAACCTCATTTCGATAGAGGTCGTGAAGCGGTTGGGCTTACTGACCACAGCACATCCACAATCGTACACCATTAGGTGGCTGCACCAAGGACGGGATCTTCGCATGAGCCAACAATGTCACCTTCCATACAACATCAAGCCCTTCACAAATGAGGTATTGTGTGACATTCCTCCCCTTGAATTTTGTGATGTATTATTAGGACAACCATACTTGTGGAAGTGACATGCTATGTATGAATCAAGGCCCCATGCTGTTATTATTACATTGGGAAATCAGTTGTACAGGATACCAGAGGTAGCACTGCCTACTGCCATCTCTTTGATTACTGCAAAACAATGCAGTAAACTCATTTCCAAAACTAGAAAATTTGTTTTTCTGATGATACGCCCTTAAGGAAAGAAGAATACGGTGGCCACAACCTCGAGACAGGGCCCCTCTACGCGACAACTACAGGTGGACAAGGTCGTGGAGGAGTACGAGGACATCTTCACCTCCCCCGTAGGGGTTCCTTTGCACTGTCAGGTCAAGCACTCCATCGATCTGACCCCAGGTGCGCTGCTACCCAATGGACCAATTTATCGGCGCTCCATTCTGGAGAATGATGAAATCAAAAGGCAGATTCAGGAGCTGCTGCAGAAAGGCCATTCGTCCGAGTTCATCACCTTGTGGGAGCCCAATTATGTTGGTACAGAAGAAGGATGGGACTTGGAGACTCTGTATTGACTATCGGGTGCTGAACAAGATCACTGTCCGTAATAGGTACCCGATCCCACGGATTGATGACCTCTTCGACCAACTAAAGGGGGCAAAATATTTCAGCAAGATTGATGTGAAGTCAAGATATCACCAGGTACCAATCGAACCCTCTGATGTGTGGAAGACTGCCTTCAAAGCCAAGGAGGGCCTTTTTGAATGGCTGGTTATGCCTTTCGGGTTGACGAATGCTCCTGCAACCTTCATGAAGCTAATGGATGACATCTTTTGTCCATTCACCAACTCATTTGTAGTGGTATACTTGGATGACATTCTGATATTCAGCCAGAGTTGGGAAGAGCACCTCCACCACATCCGACAGGTTCTCCAAACACTGTGACAACACAAGCTATGTGCCAATTTAGAGAAATGCACTTTTGGCATGACCCAGGTTCAGTATCTAGGATACATTATTGATGAACAGGGGGTGCATGTGGATTCAGCCAAGATCCAAGTCATTCGGGATTGGCCATCTCCAACCACTCTGATAGAGCTCCGCAGCTTTCTAGGTCTTGCCAACTTCTACCGCAGGTTCATGTAGGGGTTTTCTCATATCACTTGGCCTTTGAGTCAAGTCACCAAGGGAGGAGCGAAGGCAATTTTTTTTTGGTCTGAATCTCAACAGAAGGCATTCATAGAGTTGAAAGATCACCTCTACACGACACCAATGCTCGCGTTACCAGATTTACAACCATTTTAGGTTGAGACAGATGCCTCTGACTATGCTATTGGGGCAGTCCTTACTCAACACGGGCATCCAGTGGCATATCAAAGTGAAACACTTTCAGACACAGTCCGGAAGTATCCTACTTATGATAAAGAGATGTATTCCATTGTGCAGGCCTGCCGACAATGGAAGCATTACATTTTGGGGAAGGAAATGATCATCCACATAGACCACCGACCCCTGCAGTTCATACAGACCCAAGGGAAATTGCAGAATGATCACCATCAGAAGTGG